>VDFB02384890.1:0-12922 GCA_007258455.2 Sequoia sempervirens | reverse complement strand
ACACTGCCTGATGTAAATCATGATATAATTGTGCAAGCATGCATGAACCCTAGGCGTACCGAGTCCCATACAAAATCATTTGCTCTAGTGTCTGACCCCAATTGACAAACAATCCATTTGACCTCTTATTGGGACATAGAAAGCCATCGACAAAACCCGCAAGCACGAAAGGTAAAGGGGCATAAATCTCAAACATCTCCTACCAAGGCACCTCATATCCACTGATTTGGTCATCATGGAATATTCGGCGTAAAGCATGTATACCACCCTACTCGGCCTGATCATATACAACAATGTCACCCATCACGGGAATCCGCAAGATCCTATAGACATCCTTTGGCGTCACAGTCATCTCTCCGATGGCCAGATGAAAGGTGTTGTGGTCGCTATGCCATCTCTTTGCCAGTGCGATCAATAATCCCTGATTAATCCTAATTTGGGGCATATCAATCAATGATGATAATCCACATCTCTCAATAATATCTCTATCATCCTGGAACAGACGAGGAATCAACTCCCAAGTCTGTGGGAAGTGATCTTGAGGCTAAAGGCTACCTAGATCACTCTCCTATCATTATAACATATCACAATCATCATATCAATCAATCAAATCAACAAAGCAATCAACATCAAACAATCAATTATCCTATCAGCTCAAGTGAGATTTTGATAAAATCTCGTGAACATCTATTTTTGATCCTCACCTATAATGAGTTCAAAACAACATCATCATTATTGCATCTCACCTATCATGAGATCAATAAATCATCTAATCTATCAAAAAAACAAATCATTGGCTGACGTGATTAAACATCATCAAAATCAAGGAGAAAAACAAAAAACTTCAATTCTATCCTGGATGCGCTAATACAATGCTTCTATGCGCCAAAGGATAGATGCACCATTAAATTCTCTCAATGCGCCAGAACAGTCTCTCAATGCGCCATTTTAGTGAATGCGCTAGAGAATATCTTCAATGTGCCAGAGAATAACATAAATGAGCTACAAAATTGGATGCGCCATTTCTTTTGGCATATGTGCCACTACACTAGCCCTATGCGCTAATTCATTGGACGTGCTATTTCAAAACCCTGATGCGCTAAAACATTGTTCCTATGCACTAAAATGTAAATGTGCTACTACAGACCTCTGATGTGCTACGTCGAGCCTTGTATGCACTAAATCCCTAATTCTATGTGTTGAAAAACCTATCCTATGCACTGAAAAACCTAATCTATGCGCTAAAACACGTGAAGCATAAAATTTCAAAATTGAAAATGCGGAAAAAACAATTTAAAATTTCACAAGGAAATTTTTTGAAATTCATACCGGAGGTTCGTATGCCACTAATTGATTATGTCACCACACATGCTCAAATCGATGAGTCTTGTAGGGGATCACCATCTTTGTTGAAATGCTCAAAGTTGCTCTCTCACTCTAAAATTTCAAAATCAAAAGTGCACAAATGAATCTCTTTTTCACTTTTGCCCTATTAAAATGGGTAATTAAAGTGGGATTTATGATGGGATATTTTAATTTTTCAGGGATCAATTAATCAAATCGTAGGTTATTTCTTCTATATCGGGAGATAAATCGCTGGAACATCATCAAATAAGAAAATTTTCGTCAAACATCATCAACATCATCAGAAATCATCAAAATTTTCAATTTTTTTTCAAAAATCTTTAAAACATAAAAAATTCCCCGATTTATCTCCCGAGGGGGCATATATCCGTTCTCTTGAAAATCATCGTCTGGGGCATTATTGAAATTTTATCAACACTAGCAATTTTTTTTTTTTTGAAGCACAAAACAAGAAGATCACTTCAAAGTAAATACATCTAAAATATCTCTGAGAAATAATTAAATACTAGTTATTTGAATTAATGTCCTTTTATTTCCCATTTATATTTCAATTCTTCTTATCTAAACCACTTTCTTCATGATTTAATTAAATAAACAAATTTAACTAATTTGTTTTATTTGATTAATTCCCTCCAACTAAATTTGAATTTTTAAAATTGGAATTTAGTCACATTTTTCCATATTTTCTAACCTCCTTCCACCTCATCTTCCACCTCACCATGTGTCACATGAAATTAATTATTTATAATTTCTAAATGGGCATTTATCCTCAACAATTTTAACAACCTCAGAGACACATGGCTTCTCCTTTCCACTTATTCCCTTTTACACTTGGCAGGCTTGTTCTATTAAAGGGAACAACTCTCTTGATTCTCTCTAACCTCTCTGCTTCTCACCGTTGATCTCTCCATACTGAATCTTGATCGTCCATTGCTGCCACATCACTTGATGCCTTGGTGAAATCTATAAATAGAGGCTCATTTACAACTTTTCAGATAAAGAGCATAGCATAAATTTACTCTGCAGAAATACTTTAAGCATTAGTGAGCTTAGCATTTTGCATTTTAGCTTAGAGTTTAGCATTTAATTTCAAGTAGTGTTATAATGGCAATTTCATTTCTAGGAACTTAATTTGTTGCATCAACATTACAACATTTCCATAACATATCCATTAGCTTAACATTTTATCATTGCATCATTTCACATCATTCTGTATACAGTTTCATATCATTCAACACATCATTTAGCATATCATTCATCAAATTCATTTAGCATATCATTCATCAAATTCATCAATCATGTAGATGTAGGCACAATTTCCTGCATTTTAGTTCAATGGCTTCTCATTTCTTAGGTGTCATCCCAATAGTCTAGTGCATACCTAAAATCTGAGAGCACTAATACAGGATCCTTAAGAATAGAGGACAATGGAATGACTTTGAGGAATCGTTTTATCAATTGTTTTGTTAAATTTGATTTCCTTAATATAACACGTTGCATCGATTGTGTGTTTAATGCTTACTTGTTTGTTTCACACATTTTCACACGATTCAATAACATTCCTTTTACCACCTAGGATTATGACCTAAGCCTTAAAGAAGACTAATAATGGAAATCTAGGATTATATAGCTCAAAGGAGGATAGAGGCATCTCAAAGACCTTTTTGATAATACTCCCTTCTAAATTACAATATGGGATTATGTTCAAACAATAAAAAAAAGTACAAAGTTAGCTATATTTTTGATCACATGTACCCACTTGCAGTTTGATCATGCACCCACTTGTAGTATGATAAAATTTGTGCCAATTCAGAGCATGTACTCATAGGCAGGTATTATTAAAGGTGTGCCAATAAATAGTTGTTTCATAATAAACACCAACTCGCTGCCATAGCTGCCGTAAAATGCAAGTTGCATTTCAATATGATGAAGGCATTCAATCCAATGACTAATATTGACGAGAAAATTAACAGCTACAATCAAACATGTGTTTATTACCAGTGGGAAAATTAATAACTACAATCACTTTGATCGTCTTGCAAGGTCTATTGGAAAGAGTGAGCCATTGATTAGTAATTTTAGTTTGGTCATCTTCACTTTGGATACACATTTGGTGTAATTATAAATTTATTATTATCTTCTTATGAGCTCAAAACGATAAGTTTCCATTATCAATTGAGTTGTCTTCTCCACTTTCTTGAGTTGACTCCATAATCAGTTTAATTAACTATTTATCTTGAATCTTATCCTCATCCATCCATTTTATTTTTATAGAAAGTCTATAAATACCTTTTTCCTCTCATCATTCATAATCTCAAGTCTTTATACAAGTCTATTATGTCAAAAATTGCTATCAAAATCCACAATGTTATGTTGCTAAGTTGTATTCACATCCATTAATGAGCACATCACTACAAGGAGCTCGATCTTGAGGTTTGTAGTGAAGTTGATAAATAGAACTTGATAGTTTTCATGTTAGTTTATTTGTGTGTTCAAGTTTTTATTTTTATATTTTTTTAATTTCACGCTTACAATACTTTATCAAAAATTAAATCAAATTCCTCTTTTATACATTAACATATATTTTCTAAATATCCCTTTGAAGTCTAGTCTTTTGAGCTACTACTTCCAATATTATTACAACAAGCTCATTCACATAATGCTATCAATAGTTGTCAAGAAGGTGTGGGCATCAAAATTCATATATTAAGTATCAAACTATTGGTCAACTATTTGTAAATATTTGAAAAGGCTATAGAAAAAACATATTTAATAAAGAGGCTTCAATGGTCAATAGTCCCTTGAAGACCTCCCAGAGCAGGAGGAAATGTACATACATACATGTTTCATCAACTATTAATGAGTTAGGTAACTATGTGTCACCATGAACACATCAAGAACTTTTTCTTGTCTCCACATGAAAAATCCCACCAACTTGATGCCAAGATTCATTCCTCTAGCCTATTAAGATTAAAAGTATTTATCCTCCATTATACTGGATCTCTTCAAAGTGGGAGTCAAGGACACTATAGCACTTTGTTACTAACAAATATAGGACTTACCTTCAGAGTTTGAAGTCTGGAAACCAGTGCACTCCATGATTCTTTTTATTGTATACAATCACCTCTATGGTGAGATCTCATGCAGTTAGCCAATAGAGCTCTGAGTCTGAAGATATATAATTGCTTGGAAACCTTTCAAAAATCATAGACACATCCAATCTATGTTGTTTGAATCAGAATGTTCATCTTTATCAAGTCAACTCATAGATGTTAGAAGTGAACATAAAGGATTTGTAAATATAAATTCAGAAGTATGGATATTAATATTTGATCATTTCTTTATAGAGGTTGTAAATATCGAATATTTGACAACATTTCAATAACCTGGATTCTTGAAAGAATAATTATTTTCTATAGATTAAAACGATTAATAGACAACTCTTCCAACGGAAACTTGCACAACATAATTCATTAACCAACTATTAAAAATTAAATTAATTAAAAAAAAAAAAGTTTAACCTAACAAAATACTAGATTAGACATTGAACTTACAAGAAACACACTGTTCTTGATGTTGTAGTGAGTGTAGTGAATTTTGTTGTTTCTAATAAATTGAGTGATATTAGAAATATCATTTAAGGAGACAAAATAATTTTAAAACTAATTTTATTAAGGCAAATATTTATTTTCATATTAATTTACCTTGTCACATAGAAAATGACTAATTTAATAAATTCAATGCATTGGATTGGACATGTACTTTACAAAAATAAAATAAAATTTTATACTTAACTATTCCCAACATGAACCAATAGAAAGAAAGATAAATGACATGTTCACAATTATTTAAAATAGAAAATTAAATATAAACTATATAATTGTTACTCAATTTTTTTAATTCTATTAGCTCATTGACTAAACTAATAAAAAATTGATCATATGTTTTAGTATCTCTCTTGACAATAATTAAAAATAGATATAAAATAGATTAATTATTCATTACCCTTTATTAAATATTGCTAAATTAAATTTAGTTCAAATATAATAAATAAAATTTGTATTTATCGATCTACAACTCTTTAAATAAAAACAATGTCATTATCAAATAGAACAATAAATAAAATGAAAAAAAAAGACATGAAAATACGTTTGTACTATTAACATTTTTATACTCATAATGAAAAAAGTTACAAATTCCATAACTTACGTCACACTAATAATACTATTCACCAACTATCATTCAATAGAATTATAAATTAATTTTGATATTTTAAAACAAATTTGACAAAAGATATACATTAAAATATTTGGTCAAATAATTTTAATTCTAGCCTTTGATTGATTTTTTTGGTACCAACTAATAAAAATATCTATTGTAGGCGAGATTAGAGGCAGTCTCCCTCGTGCGGTGTTATTGGAAGACATATCATGCCAACATCACCTATCATGTGAAAAAAGTTTAGTGAACACTAACATTCCATAGTCTAAATTTAAAAAAAATAAAAAAATTAAAATCATACATACCTAATAAATATCCTTCTTTACAAGGTAATGTGAGAAGTTGGCAAGGGTCCACATCGCGCGTTGCATAAAGCCGGGAGACGGACGTCAGGACCCATCCCGTAAAGCTTAATACACCAGCAATATTTTATACAAATTATCCAACGAAGCACATTCCTCGAAGCTTCCTCCTATTCGTGTTTTGAATACCTTCAAGATAACAGGAGCCTGAGGCGTGACATTAATAACAACAACAAAAGGTACAATAACAACAGACACCAATAAAAGGGACAATAACAACAGGATGGAAAACTTTCCGGACCCTTTGCAAGTACAAGTACGAGCACGAACACAAACATCCCGTCAAATCTCAATTTCTAATCAGATCTCTGCACCGATTCTCACGACTCCTCCCTAAAAGGTAGTTCATTGGATTTAGATCGGTTTATCTACTCCCCGCGCCAATGCTACAACGCTTTCAGGTACCACTACAGTTGTTCAAAACCTTCATACATTATTACAAACGTTTCTGGTTTTAATGAAATTATGTTGTGCGTTTTGCTCTGCCGTCTTCTTTCTGTCTCTGTAGACTATCGTTTCCCCAGATCTCCAACATCGGGTTTTATCTCGGGAATCTTTGAGCCAAACACTGTTGAGGGCCAAGCGCGAGATTGATGGCCGGCTGTGATAAGAGTAAACGTGAAAAGGTAGCAAGGCTTCTAATGTTTTATACTTGGAAAACACTTGTTTGGAGTTACTTTCACTTGATAGAACACAAGGAAAAATTTATTCAGGAGATAGAGGTACAATGAATTAGTATTTTCAATTTAACTTGAGAGTGGCTTTAAGGGCGGAAGGGCTGAACTTCAGCGGCTGTTTACATTTTGTTCCAGCATGATATTTTGTTTTTCCTGATTTTGGGGTTTGATTCCACAAATTTTTAATAGTCTTAACATTATTAATATACACTATAGCAATATTTAATAAACAAGAAACGGATGGAATATATTTATTTTTTATCCGTAATAGAAACCCTTGGGAAGATCTTTTATATTAGAGACATCAACTTTCGACGGTCCAATTTTAACTGTCTAAATGAACCCTTTATATGCTTACTGTAATTTCTCAATTTTTATTCCTCATGATTTAACATAATTTGACACTAAGGATTCGGTATATATTTTAGGGCACTGATTTTATCTGCAAAATAGGTAACACTGTTCGGAATGGAAAAGATAATTTGATCTGAACTCTTGCATCTCGACATAAAATTAAGTTGAACCTAACTCTCCATCTTAAGTGGCCAGTGCAACTTTGGGGATGACAAATATACTTCCAATGTCAGCAATATCATAATAAAATCTAATGCAGTTGTGCTAGTTCTAGCTCTTCCTGAAAGTCAAATATATTCTTGGGAAACTGTGGTAGCACCTTTCAGACGAGCTTATTGAACTTATTATTGACAGTTGCAAGCATTGTATACTTCATAAGCATGCAAAAAAGTTATGGTTGAAATAAATCAAAGGAGAGACTCAAAATACAAAACGTTAAAACGTACCTTAGGTACATGGAATAGGACATTAACTAACCATCTCTGTGATTTGGGGTATTTGGTTCTAGAGTATGTTTATATTACCATAGGAAAAATGTTGCTGAAATTAGCGTAACATAGTGGGAAGTGTTATTTTGCTCATTGTCCAATATCAATTATAGGCTACATCTTTATTTACACGCATTTTTATTCAGCTGGTAAGTTTTTGACAATTATTATGGATTTTGGCAGAGAGTGTGCCAATAATTGGAATGGGATGCTTGCTACAATTTCCAAAGAAATGGATGTTACTGATTCAACGCAGAGAAATCCAGTTCAGATTGAAGTAAGCCTTAGAATTTTGTTAAATTTAACAAGGAACAAAGAGTTAGAAATTTTGTTCTAGGAACTTGTGAATTTGTTTACTTAATGGATTTCGTCTATGGTGTTCAATAATACTTGAATTATTTTGTGGGCGTTCCTTTTTGTCTCTTGGATTAATTAAATTTGTTGATGTGGCATTTGTAATGGTGTCCAGTTTTAGATTTTTTTGTTAAGCGTTTCCTTGTTGGCAGCGAAATTTCTGTTTGATGTTATCGATTATGCAGCTTTTTTGGTGTTGGCTTTGCAGATGAGAATGGGATTTCCACATTATGAATGTGAAAACGAACATGAGGAGGAAATACCTATCAACCCTTCAAATGCTGATAGCAAAGAGTATGAATCTAAGTTTGCTGTTAATAGACAATTGGGAGATGTAATACAGACATGGACAATTGAAAGATTAAAAGATCGAATATGGAGGAGCCTACGTATCGTGATAATGCAAAACAAACTTAATTTGCTGCTTCCTTTTGGTCCTGCTGCAGCTATATTGGCTCATTCATGGGAAGAGAAACGTGTAAGTGAGCACAAGTATTAGTCTTTTGATCTTTTGCTTGTTAATGGTCAAAACCTAAAACATAAAAAGAACTGCTGTGGCTTTTATTCTGCATATTCTTTTAAAACTGTGAATTGAATGAGGAAGCTTTGCAAGATGGTTTACACCAGGAAAACAACTATTGCATATTCTCTCTAAATAAAAAACATCTCTTTTTTATTGATCTATGGAATGGAAAGCACATGCAAATCTAAGCATTTTACTCCATTGCCTGTTGTAGGTTTCCTAGACTCTAATCTGAGAATAATCTATGCTGCAGGGATGGATTTTCTTTTTTAGTCTGTTGGGCATAACACCTTTGGCTGAACGATTAGGTTTTGCAACAGAGTAAGAGAGATTGATGGATACCCAGGAGAAGTGCTTTCATACATCTATTTGTCATTTACATTTATGATGGCAATTTCTGATATGCTTTCCTTTGGTTCTCATGTGCAGGCAGCTAGCATTCTTTACTGGTCCCACAGGTAAAAGTATTTTTTATTTATTGCTCAAGCTGCATGTAGAATTTTTCCAGTCATGTTTCCATACAATTTAATCAGTAGGGAATGAATATGTGCTACAGGCCTTTGCTATTCAAAGCTAATACTGTTCAGCCAGTAATTGACTCAGTTTGTTAGATAAAATATTTTCTTCATCTCCATTGCAGAAGTGCAAAGTAATAATATTAGGCTGTGTTTGGTTTAGAGGTAGCTTAGTTTATGGTCTTAACCTCACTGATGTAATTGTTTCTGTCTAATTCCTTGCTTATTTATTTTTCTGTACTTCTTGTTTTATTTCATGGCCTGCTTCTGTCATGCCTATCCTCCGAGCCAAAGTTAATCAAATTCTGTTGTTGGTTGTTTCTGTTTAACATAATTAGTATAGTAGCAAATATTGCCAAAAATTGTATTTTTTGGAAATTGGACGAGGAAACAGTTTTTCACCCACAAATTGGCGACTTATGCAAAAAATTGTGCCAGAAGAGTGGTTCCTAAAAATTCTCCAATAAATTGTGATTTTGTGGCTATTTAATTGTGAAAATATTGCAACAATCACAATAAAATTGGGAGATTTGGGGTTTATGGCTACTTTCCAGTAGTTTTAGTAAAAAAGATTAGGGTTTCTGGGTTTTCTTAATTTCTGTGGCAATTTTTTCCTGATTTTCTCTAATCCTAACCTAAAATTTTGTTAGTCTTTTTGCTTTGCTTAAATCCTAATTTTTTGAAAAAATCTTTATATTTTGGTTTGCTAATTTATTGCTGAGAAAGATATAATACAGCTGAGAAAAAGAAGATAATTTTTCCTGGGTTTGGTACAGCTGGGTTCAGCCCCACACACAAAAAATAAAAATAAAAATAAAAATAATCATAATAATAAAAAGAATTAAATATAAATATAAATAAATACTAAATAAATTATGAAATATATTAATAATAAATTTAATATACATATATAAAGTAAATTAACAATAAATAAATAATTTAGAATTTAAAAAAAAATGTATACATGGAATTATTTTGATATATATAATTTATAATTTTAGTTGCATACCAACCAAAGTTCTCAAGATTGATTATAAATTGGATTTCCTATAGCAAGGATGAGAGTTTATGGGATCCGTGCTTTGGTGAATTGATGAAAGGGCTCTCCTGCTATGCATTATGATTAGAAGAAATGAAAGTTCATACATTCAGGCTAAGTTAACAGTTTGGTTTTATGTTCGGGTTTGGGTTTGACGGTTCGGTTCGCGGGTTTGGGCAAAAAATTTTTTGAGGTTGGGTTCGTTAATAAAAAAAATATAAAAATCAGAAATATATACATATTTACAATAATAATTAAGTTCAAAATACTACACATAGCATCATATATTGGCACAAACAAACCAATCAGTAAAAAATTTAAAATACGAATGTCAAGTAGTCAAACTCACGCGCGATATATATTATAGCTAAAATTAATCCACATTGCTGTATTTCTTTGTTGTGTGCTGGCATCAGAACGGGCTGGCTGGCGGCGGTGGCAGGCGCTTTGCTGCGCGTAACAAGTCCGCTATAATAATGTCGCTTTCGGTTGTTCTTCGCTGCTTGAGGGGAAACCACTCTGCAATCGGGGAATGTCCCGGAGGGGTTGAGGCAGCCCTCGGGGTTTCGCAGCAATCTCGGTAGTTTTGGGGCCAACGCCCCTCGCAGGGTCCAGGGGACAGCGTCCTTGTTGCGCTCCCTGTCATGATACAGGGCGGGGTCGAGGGGTGAAGCTCCACCACCAAGCCCAAATTAAGATCTGCAAGACCACACAAACCCTCATGACACACATCATTTTAGGGTTTAGGGGGCAAATGAGACTTTTTAGAGTTCAAAAAAAGTAAAAAAAAAAGAAAAGAATTTTCAAAATCCACCTAAATTCTGCCTAGGTTCGGTTTGGGTCCGTCAGGGACAAACCCATAGGCTGTGGGCTGGACCCTATTCGAACCCACAGTGTTTGGGCCGGAACCTGTCCGAACCTGGGCCGAACCAGACCCTGACCACGAACCAGAGCTAGACCAGACTAGGACTGGGGGGTTTTAGGGGAGGAACCGGTATCTTAGCATAAAGGGCATGTTGCCACATAGCAATAGAAGAAAACATCGTTTTGACAACATAATTTGTTCTGGCACTACTTATACCAAATGTACCTACTCCTTTTCCTCTATTGCAATCAACATCTCCTCAACTGTTAACCTTGCTTCACACTTGCGGATTAGCTCTATTTTGTGAACTAAAGGATGAACGGGGCGAGGTTGTAAGCTCAAGTTTGAAGAATGGTGGAGGATTGGCATTCAGTCAAATGAATGCAAGGGTGCAAATTGACTGGCTTACTTCTCAACCACTTAGGGTCAACGCTCAACTTATCTTAGACGAGTACTCCACTTATCCCTATACGATCGAGAGAGAAAGAAAGAGGTTGAAAAAAATTGCTTTTTAGAAAGAAATTGTGTTTGTTTGCACTATCCAGGTTTCAATTTTTTTTAGCTGTGCTCCAATATGCCCTAGGCATGTCTTGGATGACTCAGGCACCCCTAAGTACGGCTTTATATTTATGTGGATTGTTTTGCCAATATCTAGGATGGACCCATGGGGAACCCGACCCTAGACCCATTTGGACTGGGTATGATTCCAGGATGGACATATCTGGCTGCTTAGACGGTAGGCCCTGTGTGAAAATTGCAATTAATACAGTAGATCCAGAGTGGACAAGAAGTGGGTATCCAACAATACTTAGAAACTATGCTTTGGAACTGCAATGGTACAAAAATATACATGCTTTTAGATAAGAAAAAGGTAGGCTACAATATACAACTTTGACAGTGAGAAGATAAAATGAAAATTTGATGCTAAAATTATGAAGGTTTGGCCTAGTAGAAATAGTTGAAGTTCACATGCTTTGCAAACTTCAATTGTTATTTTAAATTAGAAAGAAAGTTGATGAGGCCAAGACCTGTGCATTGTTCTGGATGTCTAAGGTACCTTGAGTGCATTGGGGAAATTGGATGATAGGTTCAGGTTTGAAGAGCTTAAGCAGCTGGTATGTTGTTGTTAATGCACCAACTGTTATGCGGGGTAGCAGAGCCTCCATGTAGACAGATTGTGCATTGATCAGAATCTGTTGGCTGTCTACATTTAGCAGGATTAGCTAGTCTGAGGGAACATTTTATGGAAATCGTGCACAGCGATCTGTAGAAGTCAGTTTTGGAATGGCACTCATTATAAATTGAATACCAAGGATGTATTGAGAATGCAAAGCTTATTGGAAAGGTGGATTATTACAGTGCATGAAGGATTCTGGGAGCATTGGGGATTCAAAGGAATGAACATAATTTAAATGGGCATGAGGAGTTAACTAATCATGGAAACCCAATATAATTAATTAAGCTGCTAAGCATGGGGAATAAGAATAATCAATGGAATATGGATGTGAAAAGGAAAAAGCAAAGGGTGAAGGTTAATGATTCTTAATATTATGCACCTTCTTAAAAAGGAAATAGGGAAAGGTGAAGGTTAAAGGCTTAACATATTCTTTATATTGATATTTTCTTTCTTTGGGAGTGCTTAACTTATTCCCCTAACAAGGGATCTTGTAGACGGGCCCAAAATGGTGAGAAATTATGATATATCTAATTCAGTGTGTCCAAAAGCCTGTGCTGTAAATATTTGAGTAATTACATATGAATACTTTTTGGACTTAGAAAAATTTAATGCTGACTGAATTAAAAACAACCAACTCTGGAGTAAAATTTGTCTGGGTGAAAATAAATTCGACTGTTAAAAATTCCTAACTGGCTATTATAGTCTGATTGATCATTTTCATTGTGATTGCTTGAACAGATAGTTAAACAATTACCTGCTGATTATCACCACATAAAGTTGAAACTAATATTTTTCGTCTAACAGTTTTGTCAAATGCTTAAACCCCATGTGTCAGAATCCGGGGTGCAAGTGCAGGCTGGCGCACCATGCAATATTTTGCCATAATTTAGCACATGGGGTTTATCAACATTCACACACATTTACGTAGAAATAAGCTACAATATATCTAGAGAAACTTAAGAAAATTGCTTGACAATTACTT
>VDFB02384889.1:0-24124 GCA_007258455.2 Sequoia sempervirens | reverse complement strand
TACGACTTGGTACATCGAAGTATCCTCTCCCCTTGTGCATCCGTGGGATCCTGGGTGTAAGAGAAACGGTTACCAACTCTAGAACTTGGGCTTGTTCTGGTGGGAAAAAGTACTCACCCCAGAACGACTCAGACCGGTAGCACCCTGAACCCGAGGGACTTCCAGCCGGTATACAAAAGTGGGTTCTTGGGGAAACCCCAAGAATCACGAGTGTGGTTCCAACGAGATGGATCCGAAAGGGGACTCGCGCCGTATGGATCACACCCCACGAACGGAATGCCCGAATTAAATACCCTTTGTTGTAGAGACCAACCTATTTGTGGCCGTTGCTTGGTATGCAGGAAGAATATCATGCCCCAAGATTACTCATCAATGATCCCCTTGAGTAGAGATAGCAGTTCTTGGGAGGTCATTGCTCAAAGAATTCAAAATTGGTGTGCTCGAAAGACGTTAATGAGCTGTGGAGGGGAGCTAATGCCACCAAATTTCTAAGCTATCCGCTCTCGAGAAGGAAAGGTGTTCATCACCAATTTGGGGTATTTCGGTGGGCTATACCAAGTATACAAACCCTAGGCCTTTGGCCTATTAGGATGTGCTTGTTTGTTATCAAACTTAAATGTTCTTTGAGTCCAAAATTGAAACTGAAAACACTTTATCTTACAATTGTCTTTGATTGTTAGAATTTGATCACATAAAACAGAGTCAGTTTAAATTTCATGTCACTGATAATTCATAGAGAGTTGCAACTGTTCACTAGAAACTCGCAACTGTCATTTCGAGTCGCATTTGTTAAATCTTGAGTCGCATCTGTGAAAATCTGAGTCGTAACTGTTATTTCAGGTCGCATCTATTTAGTCTTGAGTCACATCTGTCTAGTTTAGAGTTGCATCTGCCAGTTTAGCTCACAATTACTTTGGAAAAATTGCATGCATTATATTATGAGTCGCAACTATCAGTACAAGTCACATCTGTTAAAAGGTTAATCGCATTTGTCAGAGTTAAACTGAATTTTACCAGAGAAACACAATTGATCATTGGAAGGCCGCAACTGTTAATGTGAACTGCATATGTTAGATTCTGCAATGCATCTATCTGATTGTCAGAAAACCAGAACTCATAGTCACTGTCCAGTCAACACGGTTATACTAGTTTCAGTTGTCTTCACACAAATAGTCTTTGAAACAGAAACCTGAAATGATTTGCTCAATTTTGCATCCTTTAGGGTCATTTAGTCATTACCATAGTTGTCTTCATTTAGAGTTTAGCTTCATATTAGGGTACATATTACCTTGCATTAGAATTCTAGAAAGGTCACTTTTACAAACTTTAGGAGTAGTCCACCATCTATACTCTAGAAAAGTCATAGTGCCAACAAAATTTGTCATTGAACCTAGTCTTATCATCTTATACTTTGTCCTACAGAGAGTCCTCCTAGCTCATCAGTCTAGTTAGGAAACTCAACTTGTCTTTGATCCTCGTCCTACATTGGTTCCTTGACTTAACTAAATTGACACCTTGGTTTGACTTTAGGTAGTTGGTCCCTTCATCTTGGGTTTATAGAATTGATCACTTTAGGGTCTTGCTTAGACTTTTGCATCTTTAGAGTCTAGACTAGTGTCATCCTAGGACATCCCTTATTTTGCATACAAAAATCCCAAAAACATAGACTAGGGTCATACTGTTCGTAGATATAGTCTTGCATTTCCCACATATTGAGCTTGTCTTACATGGTTGAAACTAGGTCTAAGAGAAGAGAGAGAGAAAACATGTCGAACCCAAACGAATTCATCAATCCATTTTCTTCAAGACCTCATAAGACTCTATTAGAAAAATTCACCACTAGAAACACTCAAGGACATATTGCAATAGAAGACATAGAGGCTGCCGCACAGGACCCTGAATTTGCCTCTTTCGTAGATGAGTACCTAGCAAATGATTGACAACAATATTTAGCCAAATTGCTAGCCGAAGGCGCTACCTTACCTCTAAGATTTGACATTATCACCTTACAAACTCAACCTACACAAGGGACAAACACGACGACTGCTAGTACTACTATACCTCAGGTAAGCACAACTATGCCATCTAGCACATCTACATAGAGTACGACAGTCCATATGTCTCCATTTGGTATGTCTAGCATGACATAAGGATTTAATTTCATTGTAGGGGCATCATCATCCACTCCCTCTGGTCCTCTTGTTGGGAGTAAAAGACCTAAAATGTCAGCCCATACATCTTATGTCGTGTCACAAGTGCACAATCAAAAACCGTACCTACTGCTAGTATCACGGGTACCTCACCACAGTCGATGGCCATACCTAGTGCTCAAATCACTAGTACTATACCAAGGATTACACAAATAGGAGGCATTCCCTCCTTCCAATATGGCAATCAACATCCACTCTTCCAGACTAGTAGTCAGAATCCACTTACATCGATCCTGAATCAGAGTCCTTTTTCACAGATTGGTAGTCAGAATCTGTCAACATAGATTCCAAGTCAAAACCAATTCACATCGATTCCGAATCAAAATTCTTTTTCACAAATTGGTAGTTAGAATCTGTCCACACAGATTCCAAGTCAAAACCAATTCACACTAATTCTGAATCAGAATCCTTTTTCATAGAGTGGTACTCGAAATCCGTTTACACAGAACCCAAGCCAACATCAATTTATGTAGATACCAGACTAGAACACCTTTACCAACATTCCAAATCCAAATCCACCTCAGATGCCAACATTTAATCGAAACCCATCACGAGACTTTGGATTTCAGAACACATACACGGATCTGCATAATCCTCCTATCACATCTTTGACCCAAGTTGACGTCCTACAAACACAAATGCATGCATTACAAACGCAAATGGATAACATGTCGGTGTCAACTAAGAAATCATTTTCAACAAAGGACATATGCCCATTCCCCTTTGATAGATCATTGTACATGACACCTTTCCCTCACGGATATGTCATACCAAATCTTCCTAAGTACAATGGCAAATGAAATCCAATCGAACATATCAGGGAATTTTCTACCATATGCATAGATGTCGCTTGTGACCCCACGTATCTTATGAGACTATTTCCAAGAAGTCTTGTAGGAATTGCACTAGAATGGTTTTTGGGTCTAGATTCTGGCATTAGATCTTGGGGTGAACTAGTTGAGACATTTGTGGAGCAATTCTCCTTCAACATTGACCACGAGATAAATATAGCAACCTTGTGTCACACAACACAAGATGAAGGGGAAATATTCATTGCTTTCTTCTAGAGATGGAGAACCATAGCTAGTAGGTGTCTTGTCGAGATACCTGAAAAACAAAAAGTTTACTATGTTTCAAGAAAACCTTCATGCAAAACTAAGGAGTAACTTAAGGGTACATTGCTGTACATCTTTTTTGGAACTATTGGAAAAAGGGGTGATAATAGAGAAGGATCTCATTGAAAAAGGAGAACTCAAGACAACAACATCCAATCGAAACCCGATCGTACAAAACACCCCCATGGATAGAAACAAATTTTGGTCTCGCAACAAAAATGTCACCAATGATGGGGTGGTTGATGCTAAAACATTACAAGTGGGACCCCTCCTCACATTACAAGGACCTCATACTTTTTCCAACACGCTTAATGTTGTCAGTCAACCTCCTAATGTGGTCCAAAACACTCAACGTCCATAGCAAAGGAGATTTCAGAAATGTGAGTTCACTCCCTTAGGGGAACCCATTGAGTCGGTGTTCAAACAACTGTTACAACATAACCTCATACAGCTGTAGGAACCAAGACAATACAATCCAGGACAGTTTAAACCAGCTTGGTGGGATGACAATGCCTTTTGTGATTATCATAGGACTAAGGGACATAACCTACAAAACTATCAACAACTGAAGAATATCATACAGGATCTTGTTGAAAGGGGAATTATTGAAGTTAGTGGACAAAAACAAAAGTCATCAAACACTGATCATCAAGTCTTTTTAGACCCACTACATGACCATGGGAAAGGAACTATCCCCAGTTTGAGTACTAAGACCAATATGTCAGCCAACTATGCGAGTATCAAACATGATTATGATAGTGGCAAAATCATTCATTGCCTTTGCGCCGCTGATGAAAAACATCAATACCATTACTATCAATGCTAATCCTGAGTGTGTAGTCAATACTCATCATACTAAGTTCACTATCCAGGGCCCTCCATCACAGCAAACACCACAATCTTCCAAGTTACAATATAACCTACTTGACCAGTTGGGGAAGACCCAAGCCCAAATTTCAATCTTGGAATTATTGCATATTTCCCTTGAGCATCGATCCATCCTCGATAAAGCTTTATAGAACACCACAGTCCCTAATGACCTTGATGTCAATCATTTCTAGGAAATGGTGGGCTACTTGACCAATAATCACCATGCCACATTTTCTGAACAAGACTATGCAACACAAAAGATGAACCATAACGACCCTTTATATCTAGAAGTCCTTGTTGATGACACCAAAGTTACACGAGTTTTGGTAGACGGAGGAGTAGGGTTAAATCTATGCACTTTAAAAATAATTAAGGAAGTAGGTATTTCAGAAGCATGCATAGATATGACCAAGAGTATTGTCATTAAGGCTTATGATGATGAAGAACGAAAATCAAAGGGGGTGGTAACACTTCCTATCAGAATTGGTCCTGCGGTAATGGAGACAAAGTTCCAGGTCTTGGATCTCACCCTCCCTTATAACCTTCTGCTAGGTAGACCATGGATTCATGCCATGAAGGCAAGTCCCTTCCACGTATCATCAGTGTCTTAATTTCCCTTACAATGGCATGGAAATAACTATAGATGGTGATCCCGATCCTTTCCAGTACTGCACCAATCTAAAAGAGATCCCCCAACGTCAAGTACCAGTGAATCAAGAGGCTTCATTGTCTAATCCATCTTCTTATGTTGACCCGTCCACACTCACTCGAACATCTGTTTCACCCTCACTTCCTACCACTCCTAGGGTTGAGATCCAAGACAAGGGTTGTGGAGAGTATTACATGAAGACTTCTTATTGTGTTAGCCATTTGGTTCCTCCTAAGTCATATGGTTTACCTATAATAGGTAGGGGACAATCTATGATCACTATACATGTTCCCCCCACAACAACTTTCACTAAATGGGGTGAATTAAGCAAAGAGGCTGTAGATGTAGAAGATGTCACTTCCTGGCTGTATAAGGAAGATAATCAAGAACCCCTTTTACTTGCTCATATTCCTACAAGTCTATATGGAAAGGTTTCAAAATCATGCAAAGCAAAGGATATGATGGACAAAGTGGTTTAGGTTTAAACCAAGATGGCAGAATTGAACCAATATTTGTTTCTCAGTGGCCAAAAGGAGTAGGGCTAGGGTTTCAACCGATCCAGATTGGCGTTCCTAGTACTCCATTACCCTTACTTGAGGAAGTACATGCTTCAGAAGATATTAAGACATCTCACGAACCACTAGACCAATATCACTATGACTCCCCTGATTCTAACGATTATGAGTGGGATTCCTTATCCTCTACTTCTTCCATGGACCTTGACAAGTTATTTGGAGAACTTGACTTGATGTTAAGTTCCTCACCAAATCCCTTAAATTCCTATCCACCAAAGAAAATGACAAAAGAGGAATGGTTTAAACACTACTATAGGGAATCACTTGATCCTACCTCTTGGCAACCTGAGCCACCTATTTTTGATAGTCAAACCTTGGCATTGGGCCCACCTATTCATCCACCTAGACTCAAACCTAAGAGCAAAGACAACTTGGTACAAGACTTTTGTAATCACATGAATAATTCAATCTTTACTTTGACCCCATTAGACTTTGATACCTCCAACGATGACATGCCCTTAGTCTATCCCCAGCTCATTGATTGGGATCAACAAGACGCACCCGTCCTAGACACTTTTGAGAATGATGAAGCAATTGTTGAGTTCCTGGGTTACGTGAAGGCATACCTAATGGGGATCATAAGGCTGGTTTTACCATTGACTTGGAAAACAAAGCATATTTTGGGGAATCTGTTCAACTCTCCAGTCGTAAAAATGAGAAAAAGAATAAACAAGATAAAAAGGACGAGTCTCTAGGTGAAAACAGAAAGGCACCTTTAGACAATGGAAAAGTAAAAAAGAAAGGACGCATCCGAAGGTGAAAACATTTCTCAGGCACCTAAGGATGGAGGTTTGAACATTCTCCCCATTGCACATGAAAAGTCACCCATGCTGGTTGAAGAATCGGTAGAAGTCAACATAGGCACAAAAGAGAATCCTCAATTGGTTCATTTTGCAGCATCATTGACAATAGAAGAGAAGCCAAAATTCCATGACTTCTTTGCAGAGATAGATAAATTTTGCTTGGTCATATGCCGACATGCCGGGGTTGGATCCTGAACTTGTTCTACATCATTTCCCTTACAACTAGGTGCCAAACCAGTGAAATAGAAATTGAGAAAAATGCATCCACAAATTGCTTTATTAGTCAAGGCAGAACTCAAGAAATTGTTAGACGTTGGTTTCATTAGATCTATCGACTATGCAGATTGGATTTCCAATCTTGTACTAGTTATCAAATAAATAACAATATAAATATTAACAACTTGACATTATTATTATAATATTATAAAGAAAACTAATATATTAATTAATTGTAAATCTGAGAATTATCTAGAACAATATAGAATACAAAGTATAATAATAAAAATCATAAATAAAATACTGCATTATAAACAGCGAAGGGACACAACCCTCCCTTTAATCGCCACCAATGAATCTTATTTTAAGTGCAAACTATGAAGAAGTCGATAGGGGTGTCGCTGAGTTTAGAAAAAGATACGTTGGCAGCAAAAGACAAATAAACATTTGAAAATCAAGTAGCATAAAGGGATCTCTAACAAAGGTTACGTCTTTTCCAAAAGATGCCCTTTTCCATAAAATATATATATCATGTAAGTGACGATGGAGGGAGGGATAAGGAAGGAAGGAAGAATATTGGAGAGAGGAAGAGACACGGAGGAGGGGAATTACCTACAAGATATTCTTTAAAATGCATTGCCACTCAAAGGGGGGACAAGATCTGAAACGTGGGCCCCAGCAGCAGCCCAAGTTGTGTTAGAGTATAGAGAGGAGGTTGTTTGATGTGAGAGGAATTGGAATAATCAAAAGGGAGATCGAATAAGGAAGAAGAATCTATTCCTGACAAGGGAATCAATGAGGAAGTATTGAACATAGAAGGAAACGTGACTGCATAGCAGTTGATAAAAATCGTAATCTGGGACAGGAATACGTCTGGTCTATGTTCAGAAAAATATATGCATATTATACAGTTAATTTATATAGGCCAGACAAATGTCACCTACAGACATACAAATCAGATTGCTTATAAAGAGACCAAAGCAGGGAATCAGCGATGAGATAGTTAAGGAAATTATATGCAATTTCATGGCTACGATTCCTCCTTTCAAGATTAAGGACTAGGAATGAATCAACAAAGGGGAAATAAATATAGATATATACTGAAATCACTGTCAGTAAGCTGACAGTCAGCAATAGAGGTATGTTGTTTTAAGGTAAGTTTATTATGATTGTCAAATTATATATATATATGGTTAAAGTATAATGGAATATATATAAGTTAGTGATGATTATAGTTTATATATTTGTGAGTGATCTCTAACAATTTGGAACCCTATCAACTCTAGCATAGAAGGGTAATACTTCTTGGCATATGGAAGGGTCATCACCAATTCCAAGCTTGAGTCTAATTGTCATTGGTGCAAGTTTAAACAACATTTAAAGTATCTTCAATCTACAGTTCTCAAAACCAGGAATGATATCCTTAGAATTAGGATTAGAAGATTCCTCCATTTAAGCTTTCTAATATTAGAAATATCATGACTGCAACTGAACCTTTTGTCTTTATGTTTTTTTTCTTTATATTCTCTATCACTCTCTAAATTTACAAAGTACCTTAATTCATATCTTTTATAGAAACAATAGTATCCTATCACACATTTCCATCTTTATAAAGACATCTAAGGGAAATAGATCATCATAGGTATGGTACTACAAAGTTAAAATATCTCACAAAAATTAAAAAACCTCAACATATTACTTTATACAAGCAAAGCAATACCAAAAGAATGATTACAGGAATACAAATTCTAGAAGTACATCACTTGGTTTAACATGGCCTCTTCAATAACCTAAACTCATAGAAACTACAAAAGTCTATGGATGAGGTATAACCTCTTCCTTTGCATGCAAGCCATGATGACCAGCTTTAAAGAGTGCTTCCAAACTTCCCATAAAAATTCAGCAAGGAGTGATTAGACCAAATTTTTCTTGCCTCCTTTCCCCCTTCCTCCTCAAAAGTCCTTTCCAAACAAACTTTAAAACAAATGCATCTACCTTGTGTAAATCTAGATTACACAACCTTTGTTGGCCTCTAGCCATGAAGACAAGCATGCAAATTATGTAAGCATTGATAAGGCATGTGGTTTCTTTCTTATTTTTATTATTATTTTATTTCTTTTGAAATAATTTTAATCCTTATTCCCGTTTAGCTACACAAAGTGTAGAAAGTGATATAGAAATAGAAAGGAAATAGTATTGCTAAGAGAGAGCACAAGCAACTAGTATGCTACTCAATAAACAAGATGATGCAAAGAGAAAACAACAATGACCAATACCACCTTCACAACTAAAAGCACTCAAGGCAAGTAGTGGAAGGAAAAATCTTGAGAATCTTGTTGCAATGAGCACGTGGTGTAGGAAGAAAAACTAGCAGCTTGCACCCAAGGAGAAGTGATGTAAACATTGTAGAATGAACTTAGAATGTAAGAGAGAGTGAATATAATAAGAATTGAGCAAGAGAGAGTCCAAGAGAGTGAATGAATGTGAAAGAATGGATTTGAACTAGCAAAAGGGAGGAAAAGGACCCATTTCTCATCGGTCAAGGACACATGAGACACTACGCTTCATGACCAATGAGAAACACAATGTTCCTATAGATTCCAGAGGTAGGAATCCTATTAGGATGGCAGTGCAACGTGCAAACGTCTACGTGGTGTGTGTGTCCCCAACTGAGATTCCTCCACCAACACAAAAAGACGTGGCAAGGTGGAAGGAGAAAGGATTTTTCACCATAGAATTTATATTTTCTAAGGTAGGGGTGATGAAATGGGGAATTTTCCTAGGGGTACAAATTCGCTCCATTACATGTATAAACCTAGGATTCAAATTTTGTGTGGGTGATGTTTAGGGGTATTTTTTAATTTTTAATGTTTTGGGCTCTTGGTGTAAAGGATACTACACCCTGTAAATGAAACTTATCTTATTAAAAATAAGGTGTGTAGATTGAATTTCAACCATGAAGGTGAGCCAATCAAACCTGGATATACATCTTTTGGGGTCTTGGGATAGATTGAAATTGATTGAAATTGATTAACCTACTTAGACTATATGACCTAATATCAAAAATGTAAGCTACTGGAAATTAACAAATTGAAACAATGGATTTGTAGGTAGATCTAGAAAGGGCAGAGGGATGTGTACTTGTCCAAAAAGTTTGATGCCAATCATTGTAGGAGGACAGAGTCGCCCAAGGGTGTCTGAGTCCTTGTAAGGGTGTCCTACTCTATTTTTGTAGTCCTCTAATGTCAGATCTAAGATCTTTGTTTCCACTTGCATACTTCTCAGATCACCATTGGATAATTTTGTAGGTGATTTTTCATGAGTTGACAAGATGTTGGGTTTTAATACAACAATAGATAAATTATTTTCAAGCTTCCTTTAATCCTCTCTAAACCTGAAATCTACACATTCAAAAAGAGAAGAAATATTGTGCCATTTAGGGGCTTGCCTTAATCAAACCCTGTGTTAGTGTTTCCACTTCCACAATGGCAATGTCAATGATAAAAATGGATAAATGATAGGAAGGAATGATGAATCAACAAAGTACTGCAACTCACCACCCTTCAATGACTTCCTTGAAGGACTAGAGTCATGCACATCACTTCAAGGTCTTGGATCTTGCTTGCTTGAATGCTTGAATTTCTTGGAGACCTACAACAAGGGTTAGCCTTCACAAATAATGATAAAATGAACATACACAAACTCACATAATATTTGATATGATGTTAGGATCTTGAATTTCTACAATAAATCTTTGAAATGCTTCTCTTGACTTGCTTAATAGTTCTCTTGATAATAATTCTTGCTCATAAATTCTCCTTAGATTTGAAATGATGCAATAACTAGGTATTTATAAGCATTTATTCATTTCCTCATAAATTAAATCCCAATAGCTAATATTTGTAATTTGAATTTCAAATGTTAAAATACCAACACCGACATATTCAAATTTGGATCCCAACAAAATAGGGGGACTTAGATGCCTAAGGGTGTCCCAGTCTTGACCCTATTTTCTAGAAAATAAGGTGTTGGGGGTAAAACATTAAATTAATGCATTTGTTCAATGCTTTCCATTTCTTGAAACATGATAAAAATAAGCTATAGAATGCATAATTTAGGGAAATTAGGTGCTTAATTAGGCTCAATAATTTAGGGGGAGAAAAACATAGTGTGAAATTGTTAAAGCCTAGTTAGGAACTAGAGCTTCACCTAACGAGTCATGTACCTCAATCTAACAAATACCTCTTGTCAAATCTAATCTCTAAACCATATAATTTGAGATTATCCCATGGTTATTCAATTTACCAAGCCTCTACCTAAGCAATATTTAGAGGATTGTGCACCTCAAAAAATGGGGATGATTAGAATACAATGATCAATAAAAAATGTTTGTAGTCCTAGCACTCAAGGTTTTGGTCCATAATTATCGATTGCTAGATTTTGGGCTTAAAATCCTATTAAGACAAATGAAGCTAGTTATTTTTCTTAACCCATAGGGCATTCATCATAAATGAGCACTCATCCTTATTTTAATACAATTCCAATTGTGGCTTGTGTTATTACTTTGCAACCATATTCTTGACCACCTTCTCCTCCTATTTCACATTGTTCCCATAGTCTAGTTCATGAGATGGAGGAGGGAAATTTTGTGCCAGAATAAAAAAGAAGGTCGTTGTTGGATTTTGTTCATCAAGTTTGGTGTCAATTATAGAGAATTAATTTTTGAATATCTCTTATGGATCTCTTGATTACTCTAGGCTCCCATCTTCCATGAATTTTATTTCATGAAATGTTAGGGTTCTCATTAATCCTGAAAGTAAAAACATTATGTAGGATTTTCAAAAAATATTTCTTGACCTTGATGTTTTTTATTTATAGTAGTTTAAAATTGTAGGTTTCATGATTTTTGTAGTTTGTTGTGTCATCTAGTCAAACAATCACTTTTTACATAGTGATCATGAACTTGGTTGAGGAAAACTTGCCACTTTCATTTTTCCTAGGTGGTAGTCACACATGGTGGCTTATAAATGTGACCTTGTTGGTGGATACAGTTGTAGGTACCAAATCCTTAAAACTATGCCATTTTTAGAGTGTAGGGATGTCAAACTTAGAGCAACCAATCTCTATTTTATGTTTAGATAGGGAAACACTACCAATTTTCAAAGGTGAGTAATACCTTCATTGACTTTTGGATCAACTAGACTTGGGGGATTCCATAGAGTTATCTTGAAAAGGATTGAACACAAATAAAGGTGGATAAGTGACTAATTTGATGTAGTAGTACTTGTTGTATGCCTAGCCCCCAAATATATCACTAGGCCAATGACTAACTTTCTACTATAAACTTTATCAAGATGATAAAAAAATCACTACATAACAACAAGATGTGGGTATGAACATCTCGACTCTTTAGGATGATAACAATTTAAGGTTTTTTTTTGTATTTGATTTTTGTAGGTTTTTTGCTATTTTTTTTGTATTTTTTGATGGATAAATATGGTAGGTCAAGCATGGAAGTTCTTAAGATGAATGACATTCATGGGTTCATCTAGCTCCTATCCATGTAGTGATGATAACTTGTAGATGCTTGAGTAATTTCTTCACAAGGGTGATACAGTTCATGTGATCTTTGGAAATACAATTGTAGACATCTACGAGTATGCTTATTTATTTATTTAATTCTTTTAATTTTTCTGTCTTCATCAATTTTTTTTTGTTATACTATAGGAATCGGGTATCCCCCCTATAAGTTGCAGTGCACCTAGTAAATTTTTTTCACATGATCGGTGACACTAGTGTGAAATTTCCTCTGGTACCACGAGGATGGAGGGGATAGTAGACCTCATGACCTCTTTCCTACAACAAGATGATTTAGCCAATCGAGCTAGGCCCTTCGTCCCTTTCTTCATCAAAATTCAAATTTAGCTCCTACCCTATCTTGATTTTTCCTATCCATTGTTTTTTCTAATTAATCTCCACTATTGATCAAATATCAAATGAACCATATAAATATAAAGCATTCATTCATTCATATCCCCTAGATCATGATTATTATCAAGAACACTATAAAACATTATCAAACACTATCAAGAATTATAGTTATCAATCAATCAAGTTGTTTTTATCATTATCAACCATAGGTATCTATAGAGTCTAAAATAATATGTTGTAAAATTGGTAGAACCTACACAATTTAGAGGTTTATTTGGTTGAATAGTTCACTAAAGATTGCAAAGACTACATTAAAATGTCGACAAAAGGTTTCTAAACTTGTGATGGTACAACATTGTATATGCCTTCAGAGACTTAAAACTACCTAATCTATCCTATTCAAGTTATTCTACTTTCTAGAAATTACAAAATTGCATAATAGTTAAATAATATGCTAGAACTAATGGCTATAGGTAACTACAACTAAAACTATAACTGAACTGCTATAAACAAAAGATCACTGTATCAACTCAAAACTAACCAAAACTAACAACTTAGCTAATTTAACAGGTTTGATGTACTACTGGTTAACCATTACATGCATGTTCATGAACATTCATTACCAATAAGAAAAGTATGAGATTATAGTTTAACTTGCATGTAGTTCATAAAATAATGATAAATAGAAAACAACTATTTAACAAAGATAAACAACTAGAAAATGAATTGAAGAACAACTACCTTGAGTGACCTACTCAAGTGGGTGTTTTCACTTAACTAAAACCAAATCTAACTAATAGATCCTATGCATCCAGTGAAATTGACTTCATTCATTGCATATCATGAAAGATTACATAAGATATTTTTCATAGATTGTGTTCAATCATTTTGAATATCCATCATTTCTTGAAAACTAAAAATAATTGATAATGAAGAGCTAAAAGCCAACTAACTGATCTATAGATTCAACCATCAACTATATACAAGTTCGAGGGAATCTTATTCAAAGCAACAACTAACCACAATCATTAACTTCCACTCTTAGATATCAAAGCATATAGTTAAGACTGAATTGTTCAAACCATAATTGAAAAGAAAGAAGAATCCTAATAGGACTGAAACTTTGTAAAAAACTATTGCATGTAAAAAACACAAACATTTGTGAAAATCCTATTAGTAAAGGAGTCCTTTTCTAGTGCTTATTAACTTGTTATAATGATACACGTTCAATCTCTAGCAGGTGTCTTCAACAATAGTTATTACTTTTTAGCTTAATCTGGAACTCCCTTGTTTTGCTGTCCCAGTCTTCCTTTTGCTGTGGGTTCAACTTCTAATTACTATGTGCTATATTTCCTCCTTGGCTACAAAAAAGGTTAATATGTGAACAAGACTAACTACCATAATTAAAACATAAATTCCATCCAAATTTCATACATATCTACATATAAACCATGCAATACTATTATGTCATAACCATATTTCCATCGTTATATTTTAGATCCAAGTTTGCATAATAGTTATGAAAAGGTACTATAATATAGGAGTATTATCTAGAAAGTATATCTAAAAGTGTCTAAAGGTAGGCATGAAAGTAACAAAAAATAAGCTAATAACTAGACCCATAACTCCCCCCAACTAGAATTTTTCTTATCCCCAAATAAAACACTAGGGTTGTTGATTATACTATAAGGTAATTTGCCTCAAGTCCATAAAAACATCAACTCCTTGGATCTATTTCAAGTAAAAACCTATGTATCCTACAAGATCACTCATTTTGATATTTCCAGCTCTTTCACATTCCTCACCTTTCTCCCCAATCCAATGTGGAATTGGATACAGTAGGATAGATGGGTGAAAGGTGAGTGGTACCTAGTAAATCCATTTGTCAACACTAGTTGCTATATACTTGTGTACCCTTTGAAGGATGACAGTGAAATTATACATTGAATGAGGTTCCTTTTTCTATTATTTTGAAGTTAGGTTATGTTGGAACTGTAAAAATTAGATGATCTCACATGTTAGTTTTACTCATAAAATTCTAGATTTGATCCTACCGTGTGCATTTTCCACTCATATTTTTCCCCTTTGTCCCATTGAATCCATTGAGTCATGCATATTTTACATCATGGTTCAGGTCGGCGTGACATTTTCTTTGTCTCCCCGACTCATTTTTGCTAACTTCTGTGTTTTAGGGTGGTCGGCAGGACTTCTCACATGTCTCAGCGATCACATTGGCGGGTGGAACCTTATCGGCATGTGTTGTGGCTATTGGGTTGAAGTCTCCCCGATCTTCTCTTGTCTTACTGACCGGTGCCTAAGTGGTCATTTCGGTGAGAGTTGGATTCCTCAGAGGGGGGTCTCAATGACTTTGTTATGTCATGCCGACCCGAAGGAGTGGAGGATGTGTATCAGTATAAGTTATAGCTATCGGTGTAAGGTCTTGGTGAGTGACCTTCGATCTCGCCGACCTTACACATTGATTTACTTTGATATACATCACTATGAGTTGGAGGTTTCGGGTGGTGGTCTTGGCGATATGTATTTGTCTCGCCGACCGCAGGTGAAGGATACATTTTGGTGTGATTTATTTTGGCATGTGGTCCCGGGGTGACTATTGGTCTGACTTGGAGTCTTCTATGGGACGTCTCCCCAATTTTGCAAGGTCTTGCTGAATGGATTATGATGGTAGCTTTGTCGGCAGGGAGGTATGGTGGTCACAGCGACACGAATCTAGTGGAAGGCTTTCAGTATAGTGAAGTATTCTCTACAGGATGTCACCCCGAGGTCAAGATGTCACAGCGATATATGAAGCAAAGGGGGAACATCTCAGAGATGCTTGAAGTGGTCGATTTGATATCTCCCCAACTCAGATAGGTTACAACGAATGAAAATAAAACAAAAGAGTGCGCACAAGATGAATAGCAACTGAATTGCCTTCAGTAAGAGTTTACAATTGTCTTCCCGACTAGTTCATTGGTGAAAAATAGAATGTAATTCCTGTGGCCGACGTGATGAATTATTTGATGACTGTTGCTGGTCGACTTGATTTGGGCCTAATTTCTGCGGTGGCTGACATGATTTTGAGGCATTTGGTTTTTCTCATGCTGGTGTATAAGATGCACTCCAATTGTAATTAGATTTATCATGAGATTTTAGATTAGAAGTAGTAGGCAGTCAGATGGCTACAGTAGGATAATTTTCTCTTTTCAGAGACTATGTGCATGATTTCAAATGGTGGTTTCAATGAAATTCAGCTGTGTGGCAATTTTTCTTTAGTGTCAATTGTGTGTCAAGTTCATTGAAAAGCATTGCTGAAGCTGTCTCCATGTTGATTCTTTCTGGTTATTTAAATTGAGGTAACAAGTTTATTTTTAGTTTATCTATGCACATTTTCTGCATTTGTGTGGTTAATCGATTTGGTTCTCTCATGTAGGGATTATATCCTTTTCGGTAATCACAGTAATCAGGGAGATTCATCTGGATTCTTAAATTAGAGCTCAGTAATCATAATCTTGCATTATTCATACAAGTTGTGAATAGATCACATGCCAACAATTTGATCTTTTGCTAAAATAAGTTTCCCATTTCTATTTCATTCGACTCCGCATACCCAACAAGGCACTGGTCTCTGCAATTTCATTATTTGAATTCATTCAACCTCTTTTATCTATTAATTAAGTATTTTGGAATTTAGATCTGCAAATTGCTATCAAGTTTGGTTTCATTTTGTTCACTGTTATCTGCCATTGTGGACAAATTACTTCTAAGAAGATAATCATAAGTTAAGTCTGCACAATTCAAAGAGGTACACCCGCCTTGGTCTTGCACACCAAAAGAGTAGAAGGTTTAATTGTTTCAAACCTTGTTTTGTTACCCTAAAATGTTGTGAAAGCTTGGCAACCTTTCGTGGTTCAAACCTGCTTTTTTGAGATCTAACAGGTTATTCCATCTGCTTTGCACATTTTGTAGCATTGCTATCCTAGACCTACAAATAGTTTTTGCATTCTTTCATTATCTTCCTTCCCGAGTTTCATGATTTTCTTGCCCACATCCTTATGATCAATGAGTTTCATCCATTCATTAGTGATTGCATTAGGGTTTTTAGGTCCTTTCCTTATGGGGAGAGCAATTGATTTCTATCTCTACTCATACTCTTCCATTATTTCACCCTTGAGTTATTCACTTCTATAATAGGATGCAAGTGCTCTTACTTGGAGATCCCCTACAAAAGTCAGAGGATTCCACTCTGTCTCATCTGGTACCACATTATTGTGTAAATAATATTCACACAACTGATCTTGATCCTAAGGTGTGGAATTAGAAAAAGTATTAAGAAACTCAAAGATTCTACTCATACCAACTGATTGTTTACTAATTAGCCTACTAAATTAAATACATAGAAATCTTTCTTGCAGAAATAATGTGTATGTCCTCACTGGTGGTCTACATTTGATGATCTATGCAACTTTTTCTACTACTTCCTCGGACCTAACTGTTGATCTACCTAGTTCCATCTCTTTCTTTTCCAGTTCCTTTGCATTCTCTTCAATTAAAATTTATTTTTCCTTTTCTTTTGAAAACTCCTCAACCATTTTCCATAGCCGATGAGAAAGTGACAAGGTGGTATGGTAAATTGGAGTCCTGATGGAAGGAGGTTTTTGATCTGGTACAACCAGTTCTCTACCCCCAATATTAGTTATGGACAACAATGCTAATAAATCGAGCTTAGTGCTATGGCCATATGTTTGCAATCTCTCCATTTCATGTATCTTTGTTTCCCTCTCATTGTCCTTTTTTTCATAGCTTTGTACTGACTCTTCCAAGTGTTTAATTCTATCCATGGATTCTTGGAGCTCCTTCCTAACATCTCTTTCCTCTATATACATTTCCTCTGTATCCACAAATTGCTCATTACCTTCCCCTTCATAGTCTCCATGAATGGGATTGTCTAGGGTTTCATTTTGTGTTTTCTCAATAGCAAACACATCTTCTGATTTTGAATCAGAAGTTGTTAGCACATATCTCTTCCTTTTAACTAGTATATTTACATTACTAGGGATATCTCCCTTTTCTTTATAATCTATTTCTACTAATGTGACATCTTCATGTTGTTGTTCTTTTCTCTTTTCTTCTTCTTTATCTCTTTCTACATTTCTCCTCATGACACCTTGTCTCCTTAATCTACCTGAATGTCTAGGTGTACACATCTCTTTCTCAACTTTATTATTTTCCTTTTGAACACCCTATTTCTTCTTTGGAACACCCTCCTTTTGAGTAACCTTCTTTTTCATTTTTTTTAGAGGGTGTGTAGGATGTAGATGCACTGCTTCTTCTACTCTTGGTCCTTTGTGATTTTGAAGAAGAAAAAATTTCCTCAATTATAGGTGACCTAGAATTTGGTTCATTAGGTTCCTCATGCTCACCTTGGCTATGGGTAGGTGAATCCATAGGGGATACATGAGGGCTTTCTCTTATAGGTTCATCTTGGGGTTCTACATTCTCAGGTGCCATAGGTGCATCCAACAAACTGTTAATATTTGTAAACTCCTTAAAATCTTCCCAATTCACTTATGGGTAATGAATCCTCAATCTTCTCTTTATCAGTAAAGCAATTAAACAATGGTGAGATAGAGAAGTGTCACTTTGTTTTCTTTGGTATTCTGATGCCATCCATTTCAACAAATTATAAATAAATTTTGGAACATTCAATAACTTATTATGCATAAGGTGACTGATTAATTTAAAATGTACTATATACAAGATATTTTTCTTACCATCATAGGTGATATATCTAACAGTGTAGGAAGCACAATTTTCCCATAACTAGGGAAGAGAGATTCTCTTTGTACCTTGTGAAGATGAGTCTAATTCCTCTCCTCATTCACATAATTCTTCCCTGGCTACAACTGCATCAACATGTATTGGAAACTCTACCCTAGTTCTTGGTAACCTAGTGACTTGTGTAATGGCGGTCTCAGATGCATCTACTGACAGCCCCTTTACCATTGCTTCATCATACTCAAGCGTAGCTACAAACCTTCTTGTCATATAATCACTGAATTCTATTAATTTCAAGAAATAATCAAGCCAACCAACCTTGGTAAAAATGGGTAGAACCATTGCATCCTCCAAAATTTGCTTATGAGCTATCGACTCCTGCCTGATAATGTCTCCTCCAATTATGACCTTTTCTCTACTTAATGTTTTCAATTTAGTCTTGACAGTTCAACTCAATTACCACCCTCAAAACCCTTCTTCTTTCTACCATTTATTTATGTACTTCTACTACCATACCACAACTGCAACTTCTCTTCTCAGTACCAACTCAATTTGAGCTTACAAACAAGTTCTAGGCTCAACTCTGGTTTAGACTAAGCTCAAGTGCTTGGGGTTTGAAATTGGTAATAGGAAATGACAACAAAAATAAGATGTAACTTAGGAGGCTTTTGCATGTTGTGCATATCTATTGAATATGATTTAGGTGGTGGATTTCAAAGTGCTCAAGGTTTGAAATTGGCAATTGGAAATGGCAGCAAAAATAAGATGTAATTTAGGAGGGTTTTGCATGTTGTGCATATCTATTGAATTTGGTTTAGGTGGAAGATTTCAAAAAAATGAGCTGAGTTGTACCCTCCCCTCAACTTAATGGTTGAAGTGACTGCACTTTGACTTACAATTGGGAAATGGTATGATTAATTAGTAAGGAAATTAATGGTAAGGAATTTTCGCATGCATTAATTCAAATGAAAGATATGGATTGTTTATTGAAATTTATGCTAATTATGACAACATACCTTGTGTACCGACTTGAAAAGATAATTGATTGTTGTGTATGTAAGCTAAAAAATATTGTATTTGGATTTTGTACGGATGTTACTGGTATTAACTACATGTGAATAGATTGTGAGGTGGCAAATGCAAATGGATGGTACATATTTGATGTTGTTAGCTAGTGATGTGATAACTTGAACGGTTCAAATGAGAAGTGGCAACAAGGAATAAAAGATTCATGCTTCGGGTACTTATTTTGAAATGATGGGTATTGCATGCGAGAGTGGTGATATGAATGTGCATGAACTGCAGTTAGTGTGGCACGAAAAAAATGAAATTTTTTCTACCAGACGATGCTACGGGTACTTTCAACAACATGACCCTTTCTGAAATATGAAAACTATTGCTATAGGTCCCTACGACATCAGGAACCTTTTGAATACGGTTGAAAAATAGGTCTTGATGGAGAAATTATAAACATCATTAGAACTATGCAGTGTGTGCTTGTGAGATAATGTAAGAGATTAAACCTAAGTGATCTTAGGGATTGAGCTGTGTAGCTCAATCATTGGGTCACTGGAAGTGCCTGGTATATCATGTGTTGCTGAAATATCACTCTATGTGTTAGATTCTATATTTGGTTCATTATGAGCACCATATTGTTGAAATAGGGAGAATATGAAATCATCCTTCTTTAATGGCTTCTAATATAGCTTCAATCTATGGCCGTTTACAAGAAGAGAAAAATTGAATGCATCTATGGTATGTATCTTGACTACTCCATTAGGATAAACTTGAATAATTTCATAGGGGCCCAACTACCTAGATTGGAGTTTCCCTTTAAAGTGTTTGTACCTTGAATCATATAACAATGCCCATTCCCCTACATTAAACTCTTTTCTTTTAATGTACTGATCATGCCACTTCATCCTTTGTTGTTGTACTACCTCAATGTGATGGATTGCCTCCTTTTTGATCTCATCTAAACCATTTAAGTTATGCAACCTTTCTTTTTGAGCTTCTGTTAGATCCATTTCTAGTTCCATTGTTGTCCTTAATGTTTTATATTCAAACTCAATTGGAAGGACTATTGTTTTACCATACACTAGCTCATAGCCTGTGTAAATCCAATTATTGTTTTCCAGGTTGTTCTATATTCCCATACTACTTCAGGTGACCTTGGAACCCAATCTTTCCTATGTAGTTGGACTATCTTGGTGAGAATACTTTAAATTTCTCTATCAGTGAATTTCACCTGACCATTAGCTTGAGGGTGGTAAGCTGTTGAATTCTTGTGTCTAATTTGGTATTCTTCAACCAATTTGGTGATGAGGTCAAAAGTAAATTGTGGTCCTTGATAAGTGACTATTCCTCTAGGTACTCCATACCTAGTAAATATATCTTCATATAAAATTTAGCCACATTTCCATCTCTAGCAAACTGTAAGGCCTTTACTTCCACCCACTTAGTCAAATAATCAATGCAAACAAGAATGTATTCCTTGCTGTTGGAAGTAGGTGAGATTGGTCAAATGAAATCTAGACCCCATTTATCAAAAGGAGCTAATGTTAACTGAGGCTACAAAGGAATTTCATCACTCCTAGTTGGTTTACCCATCCTTTGACACCTATCATAGCTCCTTGTTTATTTAATAGAATCTTTGTGAAAAGGGCCAATAATAACTAGTTGTGAGGATCTTAAATGCTATTCTTTTTGTTTGCAAAATTACCTCCACATGGCTCATCATGACAAGCCTTCATAATATCAAATATTTAATCTTCTCTTATGCATCTTCTCACGATGTTGTCTGGGCCAGTATAGTATAGAAAACATGATATCCAAGAGTATGGAATTTTTTTTTGTACCATCTGTCTCTTTTCTGTAGGAGAAAAGTGTGGTGGAATCTGCCCTGTTACTAAATAATTAGCAATCTTAGCATAATAGGGTATGTGTACATTTAGAGAAAATCAATGTTCATTTGGGAAGGAATCATCCACCACTCCTTCAATTGATTGTGTTGGTAACCCTGGTAGAAAATTTGGAACTACATTAGCTTTACCAGGCTTTTTGACTATGGTAATATCAAATTCCTCTAGAAGGAATAGCCATCTGTCCAATCTACCTCCTACTACTGGTTTTTCATAAGATCTTTGATAGTAGTGTGATATGTGTCTAGAAAAATATTGAATAACCAGTAATGTAATGCTTGAATTTATTGATGGCATACACTACTGCAAGCATCTCCTTTTTTGTGACAATATAGTTTGATTCTACTCCTTGAAGATTTTTGCTGATGTAGTAAATTTAATACTCTTTGTTACGCTCTTTCTGACCCAAAATTGCTCTAGTTGCAAAGTCTGAAACATTTGTATGTATATAAAATGGTAAAGTCCAATTATGTCCCCTTAAAAAAGGTGGAAATTTACTAGGCTTTTCCACTATGGTAATATCAAATTCCTATAGAAGGAGTAGCTATTTGACCTATCTACCTCCTACTATTGGTTTTTTCATAAGATCTCTTATAGTAGTGTGATTTGTGTCCAAACAAATACTGAATAACCCATAATGTAATCCCTGAATTTATTGATGGCATACACTACTGCAAGAATCACCTTTTCGGTGACAATATAGTTTAGCTCTGCTCCTTGAAGATTTTTTGCTGATGTAGTAAATTGCATACTCTTTGTTACCCTCTTTTTGACCCAAAACTACTCCAATTACATAGTTTGAAGCATCTATATGTATATGAAATGGTAAACTCCAATTAGGTCCCCTTAAAATAGGTGCTTGAGTCAAGGATTTCTTCAACTCTTCAAATGAGTGTTGGCATTCCAATTTCCATTCAAATTCAATTTCCTTACTCAGTGAAAAAAACAATGGTGTAGAAATCTTATTGAAGTATTTAATAAACCGCATGTAGTAGCCTGAATGACCAAGGAAACTTTTGATATCTCTTTGCTTTTATGGAATAGGCAATGTAGATATAATTTCTATTTTGTGAGGATCAACCTAAATCCTTGCACTGGATATAAAGTTCCCTAATACAAGGCCTTGTGTCATCATCATAAAGCACTTTTCATCATTGAGTGATAGGTTGTGTTCTTTACATCTTTTCAATACATTTTCTAGATTGTTGAGGGCTTCCTCATAAGTCTTACCATATGTAGTGAAATCATCTATATATATCTCCATGCAATCATGAGCATAATCAGAAAAGATGTTGAGTACTACCCTTTGAAAGGTAGTTGGAGCATTGCATAAGCAAAAGGGTAGAACATAGTCAGCATAAATACCCTAGGGACATGTGAATGTAGTTTTGTCCTGATCTTTTGAAGCAATTTTTATTTGATTATAACCATTGAAACTGTCTAGGAATGAAAAATACTTTTTCTCAGCTAAGGAATCAAGTACTTGATCTATGAAAGGAAATGGAAAGTGATCTTTCCTAGTGGTTGTATTCAGTTCTTTATAATCTACACAAAATCTCCATTTTCCACCTTTTTTAGGAACAATTACCAAAGGTGAGACCCATTCATTGTTAGATATAGGATAGATAAAACCTACATCAAGGATTTTTTGGAGTTCAACTTTAACTATGTCTCTCAAATTAGGATTCATACGTCTTTGAGGTTGTTGAATGTGTCTATAACAATCATTGATATAAATCCCATGCATACATAAGTCAGGATCTATGCCTTTCATATCCTGGTGATCCCAAATGCATATGTTGCTGAGTGTGCCTACAACACTATGTGTAGGGAATTATGTTGTTCTTCATTCAAGGCATTGTTTATGTTCAACATTTTTCTTGGAATGACTTCTAATTCCTTAGATGATTCTTGCATAGATGAGAGGTCAAGGCTTGGAATGATTGGTATACACTGCTGTGGTAGTAAGGAATTTGAGATATTTCTTCTATGGAATTGGTGGGTATGATACTTTATAAGGGGTCTTGTAGGCATGCAAGACAGTCTTATTGTTGTGGGCTCCTACCACAATCATTTTGGATTATGTGAGCAATGAGCTCATCTTCATCCTAATCATCTGATAAAGGGCTGCATTCTATGGTCATCAATGTCTATAGAGAATAGTTATCTTCCTCATCCAAAGTGGGCCAAATAGTTTGCTCAAGGTCAACATAAGGTTGGGCTAGAGGATAGAGTACCAATTTCTTGGTTACTATCCCATTGGGTATTATCATATTGCCAGACCTACAACCTATAAATGCATTGACTGTAGCTAACTAGGGTCTACCTAGGATGAGTGGGTAACCTACAAGATAAACCTTTGGTTGTAAAACTATAAAATTGGTAGGATATTCCCAAGAATACAATGCAATAAATAAGTTTTCAATGATTCCTTCAGGCTTGAATATTGACCTATCATCTATTTGTAGAACAATTTGTGTAGGTCTAAGGCTGGCTAACTGAAGTAACTACATTATTTCCTTAGTCATAACATTGATTGTTGCCCTAATTCTATCAAAGTGTTCTTAATAAGGATTCCATTAATCTTGATGTCCACTATTGTACTACTAGGGTCTGTATACTTAGGGGTGGTTATGTTCCCTAACATGATATCTGCAAGGTTTCCTAGGACATGGACTTTTCGAGGATCCTTCCTTTTTCTTCTTGGTTTCTTAAGACATAGATCCCTTACAATTTTAGTATAAATAGGGATATCTCTAATAGCTTGGATGAGTAGATTTTTGATGCTCACATCTTTTAATTGACCCAAGAGGTCTATCTTAGCCTATGTGTGATGTTGTTGAATAGCTAAGCATTTAGGAAATGATGGATTTGGACTTGGGGTAGTTTGGTGTACCTGATTTGACTTAGGTTCCAAAGGTGTGTTGTCTTAAGCTTCAATTGTAGGTGAACTTCATCCTCTATTTCAGTAATTTTTGGGGATGAAGGTCCAACAAGTTGTTTTCCTGATTTGAGGTGGAAATCACTGACCTCTACCCAATATGTGGGGTATTCCA
>VDFB02384887.1:0-16287 GCA_007258455.2 Sequoia sempervirens | reverse complement strand
CATGAAAGATTATGCATGATGGATTAAAATACCTCAAATATTTGGATAATTTGTAAATAGTTAATGTGACATCATGGTCAAAGGTGATCGGTATTGTTGCGGGCAACACATACTACATGACCATTAACAAAATAATGTTAAAATATGCATGAAGTTCTATTATCACTAAGATATACAAATTCATAATTATGTTGCCAACAAATCTAATATTCTACATAGTTACCTTTATCCAGTTGTGCCAATCATGTGTTTTTAGCCCTGAGAACTCTGAGCCATTTCTTGTGAATAAGTTTTTTAATGTTGCACCAAAACCAGAAGGAAATCTTATGCTTTTCATTGTGTCAATGATGTTTTCTTTCTCTTTTGACGTAAAAATCCATGGAGCATGAACAAATGAGTTGTTTTCATGCAACCACATGTTTGGCATGATATTGACAACTTGGAGGTCCTTTCGTAACTTTATTTGTGCTTCAAGGTTGGTTCCATTTAGATGTTTCCACAAACACTCTGCCACATTTTTCCCAATGTGCATGGTATCAAATAGGTGGGCTATTGACAAGTTCTCATAATATTGTAATTGGTAGAAAATTGAGTCTTTTCATTCCTAGTGGAAAGCCTGTCCCTTCTTTTTTGTCATATAGTGCTTTCCACCTAGCAGGGTTCATCCTTCTTGGCTTCCTCATTTCCACTTCCTTTCCATTGAACTTGTTTTTCTCACACACTCGATAGTGATGATTTTGTGATAAATATTGTTTATACTCATCATACATAGTTTTATTGAGATCCTTTGACTGCCTATACAATGTTTTCGGCCCACATGATGGACAACCATGTTTCCCCTTTGTTTGTAGCCCTGAAATAAGAATGGAAACCATATTTAGTAAATGATAAAATGAATAAAATAATTACAAATGTAATTTATAATATATTACCACAACAAATAGAGAGTCTTGGGGCATCATGAATTGTCCAGATAAGAATCGCATGAAAGAGGAAGTTCCTATCATTGATAGGTCTTGATACATCATACATATTTACACCATCCCATAATTCACGAAGCTCATCAATGAGGGGCTCCATGTATACATCCATATCCTTTACCTGATACTTCCCTAAATAAACAAAAAGTTTTTTATTAGGATTTAACTAAGTTGAATTTTTCTTTTATATAATCTTCAAGAAACCATTGCATTAATATGCTCTAGTACCTGGTATGATAAGAGTTAACATTGCATGCTCCTTTTTCTTTTCCATCCAAGGGGGAAGATTGTTGTTAATAATTAAAACTGGCCAAACAGAATATGTTGTTCTAAGATCTCCAAAAGGATTGACACCATCCATTGCTAGAGAAATTCTTGCATTCCTTGGCTCATTTCTTAAATGTGGCCATTTTTCCTCAATCTCTTTCCATTGTTTGCTATCTGCAGCCATACACATGACACCATCTTGGCTCCTCCCTTGTGCATGATAATGCATATATTTTGCCAACTCCTTGCATTTGAACATCCTCTCAAATCTTGGCTTTAGTGGAATGTGTCGTAGTACTTTATAAGGAACCTTCTTGGATACTTGATCTTGACGATACCTGTTTGTGTGACAAACTGGGCACTGTTGCAAATTTGCATTATTTCCATAGTATAGTATATGGTCATTTGGACATGCATCATATGTATTGTACTCCATTCCAATGTCTTTCATCACTGAAGATACTTCTCTATGAGAATGAGGCAACTTATTGTCCTTTGGAAGTATTTTGTTTGCCAAAAGTCTACATGAAGCAACAAATGATTTTTATAAGATAAGTATACACAATATTCAAAACTTTCAAGACATTTAGATCATTAATTTATAAGAATATTGAATCCTACCTTAATATATCGGTAAAGCATGTGTTTGTCAATCCATGTGTAACCTTCAAGTTCAACAACAACATAAGTGTCACCAATATAGAACTATCTGCATTTAGGAAAAGAGGCATCCTAGCCAACTGAGCTAAGGGTGAATCAATAACTTCTTCAGAAGATGTGTAGAAGTCTTGGATAAATTCATTGACACCAGCCTCATTTATTTGTGAAGTGGTTTCATCCATAAACGTGTCGTGTTCTTCATCTTGAGAGTGGCTATCATCAGTGACATCCATTGGTTCTTCATGAATATCAGGAACTAGAAGTGGATTTTCATCAAAAAATCAATTGAAATGATCAATAATAATGTATTAAATAATATGCATATTTATTTATTATAAAAATAACAATTTGTTAATTAAAGTGTACCTCTTCTATATAAACTTCATAGTTCAATCTATGGATACCAACAAGTCGTCGCTTCTTTAGTTTCCTATTTTGGCACCTTTTTCAAGTGCAGTATATCATTTCATTAGAGTATCCATCTGTCCCTGGAGCAGGTCTTGTTGCCTGTTCATTTGAATATTCAGATGATGATGATGTGATATTTCCCTGAATGCACCATGTACTATCAACAATAAGAGTACAACTTTTAACTTGAATATTACTTCTTTTTGAAGAGAACATGACTCTTAGGTGCATGATATGTTACAACTTAAGAAATTCGATAGTATGTTTCAAGCTTGAGATAATATGTTTTGAGCTAGTTGATTGAACCTTTGGGATTAGTGGATTAGCCTATTACAGGAGTTCCTGTAGGCCAATGTGATGTTTAGGGAGCTCAGTTGGTAGTTTTTTCTTGAATTTTCTATATTTGGTAAGTCAAGAGGATCAAGCCGTTGTGGGACTTTCTTAAAGGGATTATAAATTGACCTCCAAAAGCGATTATAAATGAATGTGAGAGGGATGTCTTGGAGTAGGAATGAATGAGGACTGATTTTTATAGTTATTGGCTAGAGTTTTTTGTAGGCCTTGTAGGACGCCAATCCTTCTTTGGTATCACTTCCGACGCTTGGGCGTGGTCTTGGAAATTCCACATTAGTTGGCTGCAACAAAATCTGAAAGTTGTGGACATCTCATTGTTGTTGTAGTTCGATTTGGGGTGACCTTTGGAGACTACTTTCTGTTACAACAAAGACTTTCCAAGTTCTTGGGGTTCTGGGTACTTTACATTTAGGTAATAGGCCCCTAAAAATGAACTGGGTTGTTCTTGTATTGTTGAACAAGTTGATATTTTGAAAGCTATGTAAATCTGAAATTTTTAGCTGTTTACATTCATTGTCATTTACTTCCTGTTACAACAAAGACTTTCCAGGTTCTTGGGGTTCTAGGTATTTCACATTTAGATAATAGGCCCCTAAAAACAAACTAGGTTGTTCTTGTATTGTTCAAGTAAACCACAAAAAACATCTTAGACAAAGAAAAAAATAAAATAAAATCAAGCTATTAATTTCATTAACAGGGCAGTCCATTACATGTTTTTTCATCGCTAACTAGTCCAATCTTTCAATCATAAAAATGATATGAAATATTACTCTATGTGCTATCAATTAAATCCTATGTTAGTGTTTCATTTCATTAAAATGATACTACAAGTACCAAAAACAACAACATAAATACCTGGTCTGCCATTTCGTATAGACAAGAAGAAAATAGCCTAATAGAAAGCTACAAAGAAATTGATTATGAATTGGTGACGTAGAATAACCTGAAATACATGGATTTAAATTAATTATAACAGTCCAAATACAATTACCATATACAATAATTTAGAATTACTGTATACAATTTATTTAGAATTAGCCTAACTGACTCTGATCAAAAGATAATTAGTCTTTTACTTGCCTACTTAATGGATGTAAATCAATGACAAATACAAAATCAATGATAAATATAAAATCTGTTATTGTATTAAATTTAAATATGATGCAAATTGATTTACAATAAAAAAAAATAAGCTACAACAATAAACACCAAACTTGGCCTTTCATGGCCCTCACTCTCCATATTTCTTCAACACCATGCACTCTATGACAATAAAATATTTGTGAGCTTGATTTTATATCTTTCAAGAAAGTTATTTTTTGTGTTCAATGGTACAAGCTTATCAAAGTGGGTGAAGACAGAACTATATTGCTGCACAAGAATGGATTCCATATGATCAATACATCTAGGTTTGAAACCACTTCTGAACCTTATGTGTTTCCAAATCAATGTGACCAGATGTTTCTCATTCCAAATTTAGAACAACTTGGTTGGTCATTTGTGATTGATTATGATCCAAGAGGACAAAGAGTAACATTTGTTCAAGATTTAGAGGACCGTGATTTACTTGAAGATGCAGAAGCCCCCTTGAAGACATAGATGGCCAATATGGAGATGATGAAAACTTTATTGTCAATGATGCATATGACCAAGATAAAGATCATGATGAGTTTACTGAACTGTCTGAAGGATATGAGCAACCACATGGGCATCAAGTCCATGAAGATGATGAATTTATTGATTTTCATTTACCTGGAGCTGAAGGTGAAGAAGACCATGAAAACTATGGTATTAATTTATTTGTGGATTTAGGGCCCATTAATGATGGTGAATTTATGCCATCAGATGATGACATTTCATGGGAGAATGAAATTGTTTGATCATCATGTTCACTTTAAGATGGTTGTGAGGATTCAATACAATATAATTAATTCTTTACATGTTAAATATTGTGTTTTTAATTGTACACAAAATGTAATGGAAATTAAGTAATTTGAATGTTTTGAGTGTTCTGTTAGTGGATGTTTCTAACGTCAATGAATATAGCTTGCATTTTTTTTCAATTGGATAAGTTGTTTCATTTTTTTTACTTCTTTAACAACTTACTTGAAATACACTTTTGTGTTTGGAAGCTTTACACAATCAACATCTATGCACTTTATGCAATTTACACCTAGGAAAAAGAAACACAATACCATAAAGCTAAAAAAACTTTGGAAGTTGAGCATTGTTTATGTTTTTCTTATGTATTGAAACATAATGAAAATTATGTATGTAATTATTCATGTGCTAGTGAATTTGACTTATGTTACTAATATCACTTGCATATGTTTTCTAATTAATATTTTGTCATTTTATGTCATTATGTGTTTCTTTAAGAATGTTCCTATGGGTGCTCCCGATTCTGCTATGGGGGATCCATTGATCTTAAATGGTTTAATTGAAATGCTAAGGAATGGGCAAGGGCAAAACATTACTATGATGGTGCATGAGGTAAGTTTGAAATTTGTGTTTTATAGGTTCAATTATCTTATGTTTTGTATTATGTTATGTTAATTTATGTTTGTGGAATGCAGGCCATCTCTAAAGTTGTTCCAACTCCTATCATGCCCTTTAGTACATCTAGTATTATGCCAGCGGTAATATTTGATCTAGATTCTTGTGCATTTAGTTAACTTATTTCATCTTTTATATTTTGTTAATATTTGTGTTTTTTTTGTAGGGCATTTCTAGAGAAAGTCCACCGAGAATGCATCTTGTTGGCATGCAAGATCCGACTATGCCATTCGATACACCCAATGTAATGCAAAAGGTAAGACTGAATCATATGTTTCTATGGGTTTTATTATGTTATTTCCCCTATTAAACATACTGTCTCCTTGCTCTTTCTCCATTATGCATTTGGCATGATAATAGTCATACCTTGCTCCATTAACCTTGATGCTTGTAATCTCCCCTTGAATAACTCCTCAATGATATGTCAAATCTAACCCTGACACAACCCTTGCATGATTCCATGAGACTGCCCTTTGATGTCTAACTGTCCACTAAAAGTGCTTAAAACCTCCTATACATACCTCTGTGACTGTACCATATACTTGAAGGATTTTGACCAAAAATGTACACACAAAACCTCCTTCAAGGAATGTTGAATTGGTCTGCAATAAACATATATATATATATACTGTAGTTTTGTACTTGAAATCCTACCCTTCTGCAATGTTTGTAGAGAAGCAAAATAACCATTTAAGATCGTGGGTGTGAAATTGAAGTGATGCCCAAGTTAGAAAGTAAGTTCATAATAAGCCTTGTGTACATCTCTGTGTTATAGTGCAAAATCTTTTCCAGTGCTCACATTTCTTTTTGGAATAAAAATTTAGCTCACACCCAAACCATGAACTATTGATTTGAATCTATAACATCAATCAAGTCAATTGTTGTGCATTGTAATTTTTTTCATTAATAGGTTAGGTACATAGATGAATGATATATTTAAATTTTCTTACTAATAATTGCTATTATAGCTGCAGGTTTCATGTGCAAGTGTTCAAAACTTGCTAGTAACAAATATTTAGCATGTAGATATTAGAAGTTAGAGTACAGTTCACTATAAACAATGACCAAAAGAATAAAAATAATTCCCTGTAGATGGAGCATATTTTTATCCAGGTAGGGAAGCTCTGCCTTCTCGTGCACCCTAAAACATAGAACTATCATGGCATATAATTTAAATAAAAGATGCCCAACACATCAAACTTCAAAACAACTTTTAGGGTTTTCAAATATGACCAACCTTTTTAAAATAAATTAGCACATAGATGGAATAAGGCTTTTACCTGAGTCATACAGAATGACAGTCATAGTTATGAGACTCTTTTGTTTCTCATATTTTTCAGTTGCCATTGGTAGAAAGTATTTTCTCTCCAGATAAATAATTGGTGTGCAGTATTATAATACAATTGCTACTTACATGTCAATGACCACTGATTAAAGCATACATAATATTTTGCATTATTTCTCAGTTAAAAGAGATCTAAAAAGTGATTGTGTTTAAAATGGAAATGGCTCAATTAAAACTTGCTCTAGAATTCCATCAATAATCAAAACCTATAGAATTAATAAGGTTACATGATAGGAAACTATGGTGAGGATTCGCTGCAGAACAAAGCAAATCAAAAAATAAGAACCAGGTAAGAGAAAGTAAGGAAACGCGTGGATTGAAATTCCCAAATACAAGTTGATGGGCTGCTATTTAGGCAAAACAACCATGTAGAAGTTGGAACTAGACAAAATAGCTTTTCTCTAATTTCTCTAGCTGTGTGAGGAACATTAAACTGTTACACTTAAGCAAAGGAGAGCAGATAATCCTGAGAAATTTGGCACTATTTCCAATGACAATCAACTGAATATCAACTGAAACCCTATGTTGCATAGTCATATGCACTATATTGCCATCATGCAATCATTGGAAGAGTTGTTTCATAAGCCATGCCACAATGCTATCTCTTCTTGGTTTTATTCAATTCTTAATGATCAATCCTTTGTACTGCCAGCCTATGACTACATGCCTTTGATAATTTTCCTCATCTACCTTTTATGATAGCTACAAAGGGTAGACTGCTAAACATTATGGTAGCTATATTTTTAATGATTCTTTATGATGATTTCTTCAAATAAAAGGCTTCCATTATTGAAGATAGATTGTATCTATCTCTAAAACCCATGCATCCAAACTTTCATTTGGAATGCTCCTTGAAACCTTTTAGATTGTGAATCTTAAATGTTGTTCATGGTTTTAGCTTGAACCCTGCCCACGTGTGAGACTGCTGCTCTTTAAAAACCCTTGTTAAGGATCAATAAGATGTTTCAAGGATCATACTTTCAATGTGGAATCAAATTCATACACCTCGATCATACTTTGATTCAATTCATTTGATTATTGTATGAATCTTCTCCCATGTATATGATTATAGGGCAATAGGTGGATTGTGACTGTGATGAAAAAGTGAAATCTTCTCTACAACACCTTATTGACTTTCCATGCGAACATTAGCTCCATTATACATTGCATGATAGGAATTCCACCTCCATTTATGAGTCATATTTTCCCCACTAATTGAAATAGAACCATAAAGATGTGAATGTGTAGTCAAAAACGTGATCTTGTTGCTTCATGGCTTCATGATATAGGGGTTAAAATCTTCATGATAACACACCACTCAATGAATCAAACTCTAATGGGTTACAAAGGTTTGATAGTCTATCAAACTCATTTTTTGCATTACATCATACCACAGGGATCCAAAGGCATCTTTTTTTGAAGATTCAATCATATGTTTGTGTGGGTTTGATTATATGTTATTTCCCCTATTATACCACTTTAATATTTATATTTGTGCTTTGCAGGATGTTTCAAGATGTGTCATGCCCTCTACATCTAGACCAGAAACACCTATCACAAGAGTGCCATCAAGCGCAATACCTCATAGCATGCCCTCTACATCAAACATGGATGCTCCTAGTTTCCCTATTGAAATGGAAATGCATGCCCCTGTCATGAATTCATCACAAATACATAATCCATCAAGTCTGGGTTTTGTCAGAATTCTCCCACCAACAGCTGAACAAGTTTCCTTAAGGAGTCTTATAGAATCACAATCAAGAATATTAAGGCTCCTACCAAAAACTCTTGAAAATGCTGAAATTAGGGAAGAAATAATTAAACAAATTGAGTTATGGGAGAGGACATTGTTGGGGAGTGTAGGGCTTACTTCAGATGAATAGGTAAAATTATTAAAAAATATTATCTTATTATTCTTTTCTAGTTCATATTTTACTTTTATCACTGCAATAACATAATTGATGATTTCATTGTAAATACAAGAAATAAATGACAAAGTGATTGATGCAACTATAGGGGCATCTACCTCAACCCCTAAGACTACAACAATATCCTCAGTGACTACAAAAGGAACGCAAGAAGTTACAATCTTGCTCACCTCAGAAGGAAATGTCTTGAAGGATGAAATGGGGCTAAAATTCTTTCACTTCATTTTTCGTCGTGCAGAACAATTATTTGGCAATACCATTCAAATGGATTGGAGGAAGCAAGCCAATGCTAAGAAAGATCAACTCTTTAAAGATGTCATAATAGCATTTGGGAATCCTAGTTTTAACAAGGAAATTATTGTAGATATTGCATGGAAATACATTCACTCTAAACGAGATAATTTAAGGTCGAAGCTGACAAAAGACTTGAGATATCCACTTCCAGCTTGGATCACAGACCAAGTGACATGGGATGAACTAATGAAAGATGCTAAGTTTAAGAGGAAGGCCCACAATAATCCAAACTATAGGCCATCTGCACAAGGAGGATCTAAAAGATGCCTTCGAGATACAACAAAATCAACCCAAACTAGGGTGTCAAGTATTGGATCCCATAAATTAGGATCTGGTGGGTACAATAGCATTCGTGGGGGCTTGGTAAGTGAATATTATCATCTACTGTATTCTCTAATTCTTTAAAAAAGTCATGACAAGCTTGTGAATTAATTGTATTTTAGTCATTATACCTTATAAATTTGGTTATCTTTGTTTATGTAGGTTCATCAATTCCAAAAGGAAGCTTCAGAGGAGGACTTAAAATATGCTTTATTACATGGTTCCCAAGGCCTTCGACAACATATGCTAGATCGAGGGGAGAAATTAGTCACTGGTCATGAATCTGAGGTAAGTTCTTTGCATGATGGGCTATAATAAGATTTCTTATTTTGCCTTTATTTCCATTGTTATTTTAATGTCTGATATGTTATTTTAATGAGTTAAATTGTTTTGTTGTGTATAGGAAGTCCAACAATCAAACTCATTAGGTAGTGAGCATGAAGAGGGGCTAGAGGAACATGATGAATTGTTTGTTGCACACAATGATTCGATTGTATTTCTTGAACCTCGGCAGGAAACCATCCTTGAATTTCAGCAAGTGGGAGACAAGAATAATGAGGAGGGTGTTCAATGTGATGAACAATTGACACCCACAATTAGAATAGTGCCTCATATTACAATAGTGCCTCGTAGAAAGAGGACATAAAGGAAGAGACTTACAACTACCTTGAAAAATTTATTGGTTGAGACTTACCATATTTGATCTGTTATTAATTAGTAGTCCCATGGCTTATGAGAACTTCAAAAACTGAAATGATTGAACAAAGTATCTTGTCTAGTCTCTATCAAATTCTTTAATGTGTAAATTTTTCCCATTTATTTTCATGATATTTTAACTCTTTCATGATACTAACAATTATGATTTCATGTTGTAACATTTTATGATTTTAACCCCTTATTGCTTCATTTTGTTTTGTGAATACTGCTGACAACAAATATGATTGATTAATGAATTTTTAGATAATTAGTCATTGCTAATCTATTGTGGAACATTAAATGCAGCCAGAGGGTAGTCATTACTTCAATGTGGTGCAACTTCCTAGTTTTCTCTCTCAAATGTGGAGTATGGCTAATGACAGCAACCCATGTCATGCTTGCTCAGGTTGTCCACTTAGTTGCAAATTTTTTAAATAAGGTAATTGATAAACTTTATGTTACAATGGAATATTTTATATTATTTTTTTGCTCAGGTTTGATATGTCTCCTTTTTTGAATTACAATGAAGAATTATTATTTTTCATGTTAGCGATGGAAGTTTTGATCCTTTTCTTATTGTTATATTTCATTTGCACACACCATTTGACATTTAGACATTGTTCACCTTTGTAAATATTCTTCCCATCAATCATTATTAATTTAATCTAACTAGATTGTTTATTATAGCATGCTTTCATTACCATAGAAAAATAAATAGTTTGAAAATTGCTATTAATTCAGGAACAGATGAAGTGAACAAGGATGTTGTCTTTGACTTCTCGACATCAATTATTATTAGAAGTAATCTTGATGTTGATAGTAGCATGCCATTATCAGTATGTTTAGATGGAAGACTTACAAACAACAATAAATTCAGGATGAATGAAAGGATAAATGAGAAATAATTGCCTTTGCTCATAGTTATTCAATCTTTGTTCTTGTTATTATGTAGAAAATCTGGAATTGTTTTCACTGTATTACAGGCTCTTCTTGCTTATGGTCTTAATAGCTCAAGACGTGTGCTAGATGTTTTTCATCTGTGAATATATTCTATACATTCCAATTACTTCTGTTAAGGGGTGGCACCAAAAGATCTAGTAAGTAAACAAAGAAGTTTTTTGTTCATTCAAGCATGATGAAAGTTTCTTAGAAGCCTTATATGAGAGTTCAAAGAGAACAAGCTTGCACACACATAAAGATACACAAACACATACAAAATACACAAAAAATGATCAATTATGACAAATGTAGGCATACTTTCTTGTTTTTCATAGTCAAACATGTTTGTTTATCACTCAAGATAGCCATTACTGAGTGTTTCACATGAAAGTGCTTATATTTGTTGGTTGTATATAAAACATGGAACATAGGCAACAACCTTAGAATTGTTTTATACTTTGAAATGCAAGGGTTAGTGCTAGAGTAATCCCTGAACTCATTTCATAGATGTGGCTTGTTTGTTATTGGGAAAGTGTTACATTCAAACAATTATTTCATCACAGGTTTCTGTAGAGTTGTGGCTTAGTGCAAAGATTATGCATTGATTGAGTTGACATCAGTTGACATCCCAGGTTCAAAACTTGACAGTCGTGGCTCCATGTTAAGATGGCTTGGTCAATATAGGACATGAGTTAGCCTTCACTGAATCATCAATCTGATGGCATTATTGTGAAGCAACTAGCTTCTTAGATTTGAAGAAATACTCTACCATGAGAAATAATATAATATTACAGTTTCAAGGCATTTTAGGTGACATCCTACCTTTCACTTATTTTTCTAATTTATATGAACTTTGTAAAATTATTTTTCAGACAGTTCTTGGCCAGCCATTTATCTCAAGCTATAAATAACATGAGAAACGAGGAAAAAATGGTGTGCTTCATGAGAAGTTGTGGCCGTTATTCTTGAGAAATGGCTTTGACACCCCTAAAAAAGGATGGATAGTCAGAAATGCTTTTTGTTTTCAATGTTTCATTTTTGTTGCATTTTTTTATTGGACAATTTTTTCCCATCTTGTTTCAGGTTACAAGGCTTGCTATGTTTGTTATGATGTATGACTATTGGCTTGAATGCAATTGCAATCTTGAGGTGTCATTTTGGCGTGATGGGGACATATTGCCATGTGGGATTAGTCTGAGTTATAATTGGGTAATGGTATTTGTAATATCTTCCTATTTATGAAAATAGTTTACTTTGTTGTGTTCTTAATGTTTCATTTCTCCAACTTGAAATATGCCCACTAACATTGTTTAAAAAATGTTTTGTATTCATGAGTAGATTTTTGGCATAGCATTTCTATGTGAATAGGTTTAATGATAAGATGGGATTGTAATGGCTCTCCACTCTTGAACCAAAGAATGGAAGGTATCATATAAGGATAAAAGTATATTGTTAAAAGGGAAGATGAGAGTCTACAAAAGATTAAGCAAATAGAATACTGAACTACTACTGTCAAACTGTCTTCATTTTAAAAGGTTATTGAGATTATTACTTGTAATTCTTGGGAAATGGTTTTAAGTACTATCTTTAAACCTTCTATAGTTGGAACAAATAGAAATAATTACTTGCTTGAATGTAGAAATAATTCTGGCTCGACTAGTTAATGTTTATAATACAATGATCTATGTTTGTTTTTGCAACATATTTCTAGGTATCAAGGAAAATAACAAACTTGGGTTAATATGGCAGATTAACAATTACAAAAAAGAGGTTGAGGAGATAAACATATGACAAGGAAAAAATATGTTGCATCTCTTAGTAGGTATTCTTATTTCCCATAAGATGCACTATTTCTATTATTGTAGGATCTTTACTGATTTTGGTAGCATTTTGTACTGTGTAGAAAAGAGCAGTGGATTTTCTAGAGGAGCATCAATGTACCATGGAGTAACCAGCATCAATGTACGTTTGCTTCATTTGTTCACATCCTTGAAGCCCAAAAATTGGCTATTTCAAACATGTAGTTTCTTATGATTGGTCTTTCACTTAGTGGCAAATGGCCATGTTAAATTAATTTAAAAAACAAAAAAAATTATGCTCAATAAATTATGTTTACTAGTTTAGAATCTAGTTTGAGATGTGAGAGATTTATGTTTTGCAAGTTGTTTTCTCTTTGATATTTTGTGTTTTGTTTATGGCTCCAAATTAGCAAGGAAGTTGAGAATAACATATTAAACATAAAAGTAGGTGTATTTTCAGGTATAGGAAATGGAAATTCTTTTACTTATTTCATTTGTTCCTTGTTGCATGTAGACTTCCCATCATGTGTTGCTGGCCAAGTGTTGGACCCATTGATGCCTGATGATGGCCAGTGCATCTGTGTTAGACCCCTACTTGTTGTTATTGAATTGCTAAATGTTCAACTATCCAGTTACACCTTAAGTATGGGAAAAAACTTTACAAGAAACTTTGCTGCTTCTTTGGAAGTGTCTCCTACTTAGGTAGTAGTCTATTTTTGTTTGAGAGATTCTTTTATTTTGTTCCTTCATTTGAAGGGTTACCTTCTTTCATGTTGCTTTACCCTTTTAATGAGACTTTTAGAATATCTTCTTACTCATCTATATTTTATACCATCCCAAGTGGTTCCTATAGCAAGACGAGGTAGAAATGTCATTGTAGATATTTATGTTTTTCCATTTCCAAAATCGACTAAAAGTGACAATATGAGAACTATAGAGGCAATTCTGATTCAGAGGAATGCCAGCAGTCAAGGAATCTTGCAAGATCCGATGCTTGGATCCTTTTCTATACTTACAATAGAGAATCCTTTGGAATCAAGTAAGTTGATGCTTGGGTTTCATGGAAATGATTGAATTACTTCTCTATACAAAGTTGTGTGTTGGTTACTTATGGACTGAAATGTACAATATATTTTTAACATGTAGGTTGGAAGAAACTTCAAGTAATGTTGGTTATGAGTATATTGAATCCCTCTCTAAAGGGCATAGTGTCTATTTTAGTCAGATTAGGTTATGTTGTTGTATAGGTTACATTGTAATTGAAGGAAAACCATAAAATAATAGAAACAAAACCTTTGCATAAAATTTTTGGGAACCCACAAAAAGTTCACATGAATTGGAAAATGATGCTTCCAAAGCCAAAGATGAGGATACACTAGTGAAGGTTAATTTTTTCATTTCTTGTCAAAGTTGCACTGCACAACCATGTGGTGCATGATTGATAGGTCTAGTAGCATGATTCCTTGGCTTCTTTTTTCACATGAGCTATTCATTTAGCTCCACAAGTCACCTCACATTTTGTTAGGTTCAAAAATTGGTCCCTCTTGAGCCAATGTGCAGGCTTGACCATCAAACCACTGCCATAAGGACTAGGGATTGTCTTTTCTTAGTAGAAATTTAAAAGTTATTCAAGTTGGTCGAGGAGAATAATAGTAATCTCTATTTGCTTGTTTATTAGAAAACCATCAGACTCCTAAGGATCCCATGGTCACATTTTTATGCACATTCCTGCAATATGATTGAAAGTGTGCCATGTAAATAAGGGATGTCAAAGTGCAACATGGCCAAAAAGGTACATACTAAGCTACTCACTTGGTGTGTGGATTGAGAGGAATTGTATCTAGAAAGACAATAATGGTTGTGTTGTGTTACCAGATATTTTCCTCTCATTTCATGGTTCCCTAATAATTGTGGATGTCATTTCATGGGTCTGGACTATTGTGGAGATAGTTTTGTGGGTGTGTGAAGTAATATCCGGTTTGATTTGGTTTATTAGGTATTGGGAAAATGGTGCATTAGAATTGTTTTTAATTTTTTTTCATCAAAACTCTGGCATGGTTGTCTATATGGTGTATAGTCTTTTGAGATCATGTGGTTTTGTGTTGAGGGATACTATATTAACTGATTTGGATTGGAATTTGAAAATGATTGGGAGAGTGAATAATACAATTTTGCACTTACTCTATATATTGTGGGAAAAGATGAAAACATTGTATGGGAAGTAAAATATCCTCCCTTCAGGGATTATCTGAAGTAGTACTACTATCTTGCTTTAAAATTTTGGATACATGTAATAGATTTTGTATTTGGATGTGTGCCCATGTGTGATATTCTTTTGTGGAAGCCTTCCTTTTGGTGAAGATGATCCAAGTTTTTTAGAGAGCTTCATTTTGATGTCATTGTGCCTTTCCATATATTTGAGAAGATGTAGAGTTATGATATTTTTTTTGTTTTTTGTTCTTATATGGCCATGCCAGAGTCTTAAATGAGTTTTTTCTTTTGGTACAGGAATATCAATTAAAGTTACAAACAAACAGAGTGCTCAATTACTGGAAGCCAATGGTCATGTCAATGGTGCTGGGGTGGGTTCCTTTTAACATCTTAAGATGTATTGTACTAATTTTTTTTTGCTCATCTCATTTTCTAACACTCTTAGCAACTAAAGCTCTGAGCAATTTCTATCCATTTTGCATACTCTTCATGGTGGTGCATTGTCTTATAGTCTTTTGAGTCACTTTGCATACTATTTTATGTTCATATCATTTTTTTTGTTATTTTCAATCTGTAACCTACTTTGTTTTAATCTATTGTAGATTACAGCATGCATCAAACAAGGAACAAATAGAATATCATTACTAGCAATGTTTCTGATGCTGCACCTCCTAGTCTTTGTTGATGGTATTTGGCACCACAACAATGCTAAACAGAAAATTGCTTCATTGTTTCTCCTCAAAGAGAAAGATGATCACATGGATACCTTAGCTCCCATGGTCTTAGTAGTTGGGTCTCAACTACGTTGATGTTGCTTCATGGCCAATGCAACAGTAATATTCAAGGGGCCTACTAGTTTTGGGCTTTTGGATTGCTCCAAGATCAAACATGAAATAAATCCTATACTAATCAGGGGTTTTAAAGAATTATAAAAAAAATGGATCAGGGTGTTGAAATAGAAATGAACAATAATTCATTCAACCTTAACCAGACTTTGCTAACTTCAAGGAATTTGCTAGCCTAAAACTGAAGAACGAAATTAACTAGTGATCAACACATAGTTGCATTCATTGACAGTGCTGATTTTAACAAGTGATTATAAACTACCATCTAAATAAAAGATAAAAATGAAATTTCACTCCTTGAAAGCTTTCAAAATCAAATGATTAATTTCAAATAAATATCATTTTGGAACACAATATGAAGTAGATTTGAATCTGGTTACTTCTACTATGGATTAGATAGATAAGCAACATTTACAAATCTAGCACAATCACCAGTGTACATAAAACCTATATCTTCATATTGTTTCCATCTACACTAGAACTTTGGAAATACATTACCATCTGGTACTAAAAAAAACTGACTGCTAACCAAGAAGACAAGAGGAGCTCTCATTACTAAGAATCAAGATGCAACTCGATCTCCTTCTGCTAGCTGACTAACCCCTAACAGTTCTAGCTCTAAACAGTTCTCTAAACCTAGAAGTTCTAATCTAGAAGTGCTAACACTAAAAATTGTGGAACCAA
>VDFB02384886.1:0-64973 GCA_007258455.2 Sequoia sempervirens | reverse complement strand
CACCACAAACTTCCAATCCACCAAATATTGTACTCCACCTGGATCCCATGAACAAACTAGAAGTCCTTCCTCTCAACACCAATGGACTTTTGTTGTGCCACTCTGATATAGACACCTGTATGCCCAAAATGAAGGAGCTTATCATAGTTTCAAAGAAGAGATGCTCCACACATGTCACTACTAGGATCCCAAATCTTTGTGCCGTCACATTCATCCATCATGTAACACCTCATTATGTTGCTGCTATAAACAAGGACATCATTGACCCAACTAAGAACTTTACTCCACATGAGGCCACAAGTACTACCAACAATCAATGTTGTTAGGAATTCATCAATGAGCCAATCTTCAGCAAGGAAAGTGTGATGAATACTTCTCCAAGACCTCCAAACAGCTGTTGCAACTTTACCTATATCTCCACAAGTTAGAGTGCCTTCATTAGATGATGCCAAGTAAATGTTTTGTTTAGGCATGCACCAAATGAAGTCCCTTACATGTCGATTTTCATAGCCCACTATCAAATCTAAGAAGACTGAGTCACCAATCAATAAGTACATCGCTGCCCTATCATATGAAAGAGTTGACAAGTCCACGGATGAATAGTAGATATTTTTCTTTTGCATCATAGACGAACCTTTAGTGGCTGGCCCACTATGAACGCCACCCAATATCTCATCAACTCTAGGTAGGAAAGGATCAACTTCACACCTAACCATCCCTACTTGAATGTTCTCAATGCAAGGTTTCAAATTTGAGTCATGATATGAAAGAGAATTGCTGATCAAACTCAGAAAATCAAACTTATGCTTATACCTCTTCAATATATCTCCACTATCCTCTTTTTCCCTTGGAAGAAATAAAGACCTAATGGAAGATTCTCTTTGTTTCCTTGCATCATTTGGCTGATTGCAACGTTCTTTGACTCTTTGGAGGCATTGTCTTGCTTGGGCAGCAAGCATCTTTGCTTGGGTAGCTCTATGTAACCAATCTTCAGTCAACCTTTGACAATGCTCTATATCTGCTGCCCCAAAGTACACAAAATCTGATTTATAATGGGTTGTATCATTCACATCATCATGACCCATGCTTGCACCATGCGTACCCTCAAATGTAGAATGCAAATCATTGTTCTCTTCTTGACCAAAAGCTGCCATATCTTGAGGAAGAGGAGTTATGTCATTGCCGTTATAGAATTCAGAATCACTATTATACCTTGATGTCAAATCTTCAATTGTTACAAGCTTTTTTTCCTTGTAAACCTCATACTCAACCTTTGTACCTTGATTATCAATGCTTGTGGTATCCTCTATATTGACTAATCCATGTGTCCAATCTGCAACCTCATGCTTCTCTCCCCTTGCTATTATGAAATCAGATTGCAAGCAATCAATGTCTCCAATGTCGATCATATGTTCATCAACCCATACCTAGTTGTCCTCGATGCACTACTCATGTGTTGATAGTGGACTGCTGATTGCATTCAAGAAATCAAAATTATGGTCTCTTGCAGTGTCTTTGTTATCTTTAACAAGCTCTAACCTTTGACACAGAGATTCATATGTTGCCTTACCATTCCAAATCTGCATTTCCAGTGTGCTCTTTGCCTCCATCCACAACCATGGTGAAATCATCATGACAAACCAAATATTATCATATTGTAGAACCTTATGGTTAGACAATTTTCTAGTCCCTACAATCAGCTCTCTAAAGCAAAATGCTTCATATGACTTCAACAAGCGATCCTCCAATGCCAGCATATGAATGGGACAAGTGAAATCAATCTCACTACATGACCACAAATTATTACAAAATGATTTCTTACCCATGAGTTGTAGAGCTGTCTCATGCAATGGAATATAGGTGGAATCCACATCCCCATGTAGCTGATCAACCAAAGTAGAGTTTGCAAACTCCGTGGACGCATCTTCCTCCACCTTGTGACTGCCATGTAGACTTATGCGTTCCTCACTTGAGGTTGTAATTGTTGCTTCTTGCTTGTTCATATTCTCTTGTGACTGGAGTGAACATGTGAACATGATTTTATCCTCCTTAGGGCTTCCACATGTTCGGCTAGAAGTCCAAACTTCTAGACATGATGACTAAATTTTATCTTTTCCATGGTCATTTGTAGGCTACAAGTTGCAAGTAAATGTTTTCTTTTTCTTCTCCATCCTTTCTTCAATGGTGACTTTTGAGTTTTCTTCATTCAAGAATGTTCGTACTGGCTGCAGCTCCTTGCTCTTCTCATTCATTTCAATTTCTAACTTGTTTTGAAGACAATGCGTTGATTCATCAAGCTTAGCGTCAAATCCCTCTTGAACTTGCCCTTCTTTTGATTTTGATGGAGATTCAGAATTCATTTCTTCTTTTCTTCTTCTTATGTAATACCTGTCAAAAGATCTGGTAGCCCTGACCTCCTTAGCATCACTTTAGTATTCATCAAAGATTCTGATAACCTCCTCATACACAAGTATAATTTTTCCTGTCAAAATTAGATATTCTTGAAATGTCAGAAGGTTTGTCCTCTTTTGATATCTATTATACCACTTGGCAATTTTAGTGGCAGCAATTTCATTTTCTCTTTCTTCCATTACTGAAAACAATCTAAGTATCCCACAGGCTGGCAGGATTTTTGCTCTGGTGCCACTGAAAGATTCCCACCCAAAACTGATTTGATTTTTTCTGAGTTTTGACCTTTCAAAATCTTTGACCAGCGTATAGGAGGGTTTATGTTTTTGTTTTGTTTTGCGTTTTTTTCCAATTTTTTTGGTGTTTTGAGTTTTATGCATATAACATGGCATAAACAATTGTCGGAAATAGAAGATAATTGAATAATGCAATAGTTCTATTACTAAAATATTGAAATTACATAAATGTGGGTTAAATGCAGCATACCCATTCATCCATAGACTTCGAAATGAACTATTACAAGGCTGAAATAAAATTCTCAGGTCTGATATAATTCTAGGTCAGCAAATTTGAGCTCTTCCAACTCTAAATATGACTCCACAATTTAGCTCCAGGTACAAGATGATTTCTTTTAACTGCTGTAAGTGAATTTCCAGCTCCAAAACCATCAAAACACTCCACTTGGCACCTAGGGTTTGATGCCCAAATGCCCAATGGTGTAGGCTGACTGAAATACTGCTATAAGATGGTAGAAATGTCCTCAAAAAGGGCTGATCTGTAACCTGATAAGAATTTCTGCCCTTCCAAATGACTTATCTGCAATATCCTTACTAAATAAAGGATGCCAAACTGATAAAAAAGCTTCTCTCTGATGTTTTTTCCTTCTAGAATGTTGGGGCTACGTCCAACACTCCCTTCTCCCAAAAGTTTCCGTTCCTAGAAGGCCAAATCTGCATGTAGAAACCCTTTTTGAGCTCCAATCTGCAAACTGCTCTGAAAATATAAACTCATCATGTGTAAAATGGCAGACTCAAACTCATTTTATAACTTTTTGACTTCCTCCAAAAGGGTCAACCCCTTTTTAGGGTTTTTAACATGGCAACATGAATACTTTTAAGTATTTTTAATAAAAATTGCTTGGTCTCCTCATGCTAGTTGTGGCTTTTCATTAAGCCCCCTTTTTAATCATTTAAGTTGTTTTCAAAGCTCTCAAGTTATGTCTCTAGGCATCATGGCACAAGGGGGGGTGAACTTTTCCCTATTCATCTTCTAATTCTCTATTACTATTCACCCTTTCACTATTCCATTAGAGCCAAGTTTAATATTTCCAAATTATTCCTAAATTCATCCTTTCAACTCCAAACTAAAAGCTCGAAAAGCTCCCCGCAAGGCTCCGCAACCCCCGGTTGGGTCCGCTAACCATACTGCTGACCTACGGGAACCCTAGTAGTAGGCCAATCTCTGCTAATATCTAAGTTTCCTAAGGAAGGGACATTACATCCAATCACCTCCAAAGTAGCACGTTTTGTAAATCACAAGGTCGTTGTATTGTTAACCGATGTATTTAATCGAACGTCTCCTTGACTATTTGTAAATATTCAATGAAACATTCTTGTGATGAATTGTGACAACATTCTATCTTAGGGTTTCCTCTTGCCACATTTACTAGTATCATTACAATAAGGATTTGACATATGTTGCAGCATTTTAAGTCATTGCAATCTTTGTAAGTGTCTCTTCTTTGTTCCATATGGATTTCTATAGTTTGGAGAGAGTTCATTAAGTATATTCGGTTATTTGATATCATATCTCTGATGTATGTATATGCATAGCTTATATTTTGTTGTTATTTCAATGTTTTGTTTCTTTTGGTAAATTACAGCTCTATAACCCATTGGATAAGGAACTGGTCCAGGAATTTTAAGATCAGCCATACTCTCAAAATGAAAAACATATTGTACCAGTAGTTTTGGGGTGGGTTAGTAGTTTATATGCACCTTAAAATTTAGTGGTTCACCCAAGGTCTACCTAAGGAATCATGTTTTGCATACCTTCATCTTGCATTTGTGAAATAATATTCTTATCAACTTAAAAGAGATTTTATATGCAGTAGGTTAGTCTTTGGTTTAATAACAACCTTAGGGCCAAGCGCACATTGGATACTACTGCAGCACTTTCATTTTGTTTATCTTCAATTGTGATTAATCTTGTTAATGATACCTCTACGGACACCCTCCTGAGTCTAGTTCAGCCTGAAGTGAAGGAGAGAATATCCACTCAGCAATTAGTCTTCAATCACTCACTTATGTTGATAAACTGATCAATCCTCCTTAAGGATGGCATTTCCCTGGCCCTGAAGCGGACTGATTCCTCCAAGAGTGAGCAGTGATTTTAGGACCCAACAAAAGTCATTCAAATTTTGAATTGTCCTTGTAAAGATTATGCTTAGAATACAAACAAGAGAGAATGAATGCCACAGGGAGACACATTTGTAAGAGTAACAGAAGATGATCTCTCATAAATAATAAACAATGAAAGAATTTGAGGACATTTTTAGAATCCTAAAATTTCTGCATGTTGTATAACAAGACAAAGATCTCCAGAAATGACATGTTGATTGAATTGTTATTGTGATATGACCATATGACATTTACAGGTCATGTTCGATAGTTGAATTTCAATTACCCTGCAGACATTTCAATCATATAAGAAGAAACAATAATAATATCGAACTTACTAGTCCCTCCAAATTGACTCTGCTTTTCAACATGGTATTAGATTTCATGAAAATTAAGTTCTGAGTATCTTTTCTTTTCCTCCCTCGAGTGAAGGGTCGGAAGACAATTTAATTGCATGAATTTCAGAGTATCTTCTCTATGTCATTATTGTGCATATTAAGGACACGGTTTGTGGATAGACTGTATTGCAGATCAATACAATTCCAGTTTTAGCTTTAGAGTGTTGAATTTGGGCAGTGTCCTTTATTGCAGAAGATAAATTTAGGTGTGGGAATGGTATCACTATCAAATATAGCCAGAAACAAGTAGGTACCACGTGTAGATTTCTATCAGAATTAATCCTGCGGACATCATTTACAACTTGCAAGTTGTAAGTAATGTTCAGTTGCAAGTGATTAAGATGTTGTCAATTTCATAAAGTATCTATATAAGTTTATAACAGTTCTTGTATGGGGTGTTTGTCTTGAAAGGTCTGTCTGGAAACATCATTAATCAGGTTGTGTTTATGAAGTCTTCTAACTATCCTTGAAGACTTCTGCTTCTGTCTAAGAGTTGATTGCCGGTGATGAGCCTTGCATTAACCATACTGAATATCTGATAATGGGATGTAGAACAGATCGCCATTAATATTGAACAGTGAAGATCCATGGATAAACTGTTGTACAAATTCACATGCATAAAGCTATTTATCAAAACAATATGCAGACCACCAAAATTAAACAGTAGAGACAAACAAAAAAAATCCATCATTGCAGTGTGCAGCCAAAGATGATGTAGAACCTGATCCGTTGCATTTGACAGGTAGACAACATATGATCGGGTGCCTGAAGCAAATAAAGCACTACCAAGAAGAAAAAAAGGCATTATGGAAGTCGCCATCAAATTGCTAAGCCAGCAATTAAAGATAGAATAAGTAATTTGTTGATAGACAAGGGTTTTGTTGGGTTCCAAATTCATAGAACAAAAGTTAAAATGTGTATGGTTATATGGTCAAAATATTTTGTATTGGAATCAAGGTTAACAGAAAGAGGTGAAAGTGGATATCATAAGTAAAATGAGTTGTTCATGATGCAAGTTGTTCTCACAAGCCTTCCACTCAGATATTCAAAGTCATATCAAAGACAAGTCTATTTGAGACATATTAAGTTGTACAATGCAATCTATATAAATTTTGTAAATTGACTGCTGTGAGCAGAAAGGCAATCGTATATCCAACATTACAAGAGTATTGGTTATAAGAGAACAATAGAGATGACAAAGCTTCTCAAAGAGAGCAAGGCGAATATTGGTGCAAGTGCAATCTGAAGGGTACTGAAAGTACCAGGATTTACTATTGTTGATTGATTTATCTCATATGAGACAAAATTGTACAAAGTCAAAACTCAAAGGGAGTCAGGAATAGTCAAGAAAGAAATTTTCAGAGTTTTATTTCCAGTATTACCAAGAAGAGTTTAGACTCTGGTGGTAGCAGATCAGAAGAGAGTTGTCTCTCCAAGCATTGCCAGAATAGAGTTTTTATCTTTTGAAGCAAAACAGTTGTCTCCAGCAAATTGTCAAAAGTTGTCTCCAGTTTGCTTAAGAGAATTATCACCCATTTTTACGAATGAAAAAAGACATAACCAGTTTATGACGAGAATAATCCCTCATGGTCAGTGGTGAGAATTGGCTTCTGCAGTTGCTGATGAGAATTGTTTCCAGTGCTCGTTGAAGAGAAGTATGTTGTTTTCAAAGTTGCACATTCACTCACAAAGAATTGCTACTTTGTTGTTGTCTTCAAAATCTTGCCTGGGGAAATTGTGCTGGAGTGCTCAGACTGCATATTCTAACAATGGCAAGTCAATTAAATGGTTAACTTGGTTCAACCATATGATGTTATTCTCAAGGTGTTTACTTGCTCTATGGATATATAACTACTAAAGCACAGTAAACTAGTTTATACATACATGATTGATTCCCATGAGAATAACATCGTAATTCAAAAGATATAACAGTTGTTTCTTTTATTCATCAATGCTCTCATACAAAATTGGTATAGGGATAACAGTTGTTTCTTTTATTCATCAATGCTCTCATACAAAATTGGGATAGGGAATAATTTCCTAGACAACACTGTCTCTTTTCCCAACTACAGCCCAAGTATATAAACTTGCCAACGGTACCCAAGGAATTCCAAACTTTGGCAACTACCCAAAACTAATTCAATCAACCAACGAGGCATAACTACACTTGACAGATAACTGAAGGTACAATATAACTAATGTAGCTGTAACTAATATATGTTTTAGCTTTCTACTGCAGCCCCCCCAAAAGAAACATTGTCTTCCAGCCGACATAAAGTAGGCTAAACCACCATTACTCAAGGGTTGGGTGAGAAGACATCCCTGGTTATGTAGACACTGAAGAGGAAGGAGACAAGTAATAAGAAGCAGCAGTGTGCAATTTGTAGACCTCTTCCATTCTTTGCTGCAAATGATGAGCTGCCAAGAGTTCCCTCTCCCGAGAAATTTTAAACATTTGTACTGCCTCCATGAGTTGAGTTTTCACCTTCTCTTTGGCAAGTCTCAATTCAGCAATTTCCCTGATCTTATTAGCAATTTCTCTATCCTTATCAACAATTTCTTTGTCTTTCTCAACAATTTCCTTTTCCTTGTTCACTATGTCAGTCTTTTCCAATTCTATGAGTTGAGTCTACTCTGCAAGCTGTGCTTGGAACCTAAGACTTTGATCATCTAGCTCTCTTAATTTCTAGAAATTATGCATGGACTCATCAATTCATGTTGCAATATTGTGATGTGTTGCTAATTCAGTTTGTAGCATGAGGTACAAAAAGTGAAATTTAGACTCAACAGAATACAGTACCTCTTTAGCTTTATCATCCAAAACACTAAAGGAAGGGGCCATTTGTGGACAATTCCAATTGTGCTTCATTTCAGGTACCTCTATGGTAGGCCAACCATGAGAGAAATATTTTAGTGAACTCTTCATAGCGCTCACCCTCAACAAAGTGTTGAATCCATCAAGCCTCTTGTAGAACCAAGGGAGAGTGATTGCTATCCAACTTCCTTGCAATATCAACAACCTCGCTCATGATGTGTGCCATTGGTTTAAGTCCTGTATATACCACTGAATGTTTTCAAGTGGGAATCATTGGAATCTAGTTTGGATAGCTGAATGGCGATTTCATCATCTCTACTATGGATTGGGCTACGTGACTCTTAATGCAATTGTTGAGCACTTTCCTGCAGCTATTGAAGACTACCCTCTTGCTGAAGAGTAGGGGAAGGGAGTGACTTAGTTTGCTGCTTTGTTTCCTGTGTAGGGAGCAACTGATTTCACTGCTTTGTTTCTTGTGTAGGGCTCAAGAGAGGATACTCTATGACATCAATGGGAGCTCCTAATAGACTCAGCCATTCATCGACTCAGCCACTCATCAATGTGTTGTGAGGCCTCCTTAGATAATTCTATAGGTGTAGTGTCCAAAGAGGGTTTTGCAGGTACAATGCCAGAGGGAGATGTAGTTATATCTATAATTTCTACTTCCTCATCCCCTTCACTAACACCTTCCTCTATGGGTTCTTCTTTAGAAGATGATTCAGTTTGTGTATATTTCCTCTTTCTTGTAGTGGTCTTGGCCCCCTCTCCTTTCCTTGTCATTACCTGTAAGCCCAAAGACTTCCATCTGAAAATAGGCCATAAAGGATCATACTCTATATCCGGCTAAAAAAAATTTGGTGCAACCAATGGTGTCTATGTATAAATTGCATCCAAGAACAATGCAATTGCATGTTGTGTCACATAAAAAGTTGTGTTTCAATGATAAGAACTCTTGAATTCCTACTAATAATATTTCTGCCCAATTATAAATTTCTCCCTTGTTGAGCCCAACCATGTATTCAACCATTCAAACAAGAATGTTTGAAGCCCATGTAGACCCCATTAACTTGCTCTTAATAAGATCTAGGATGCACTTACATTCATCATTTGCTAGATAACCTTTTCACAAGCCTCTATTTCCCTTACTCCAAATGTTTGTCTGTTCCTGCTTTGCGAGATTGTCCCTACAGAGTATTTAGATAACCGCTTCATTTTGGCTTTGACTAACATGTGTTGTAGGTTTCGACACTAAGATTCTTGAGAATGGGACCCCAAATACTCAACAAAAATCATCAAGAGTATATGTAATGGTCACTACAAAGTCCATATATTGCACAATAGATTTTTGCTCTTTTCTATTATAGATAACTACCATGCTAATTAAGTAAGGCCCAAATTCTTAGAAATTAAAATAAGGAACTTGTATTGCTTTGTCTACCTGAGCGGCCATTGGTGCAACTTTCATGGGTGATCTTCAAAACTATTTGCCCACCATGACTAGCATTTTGTGGTTGTCAAACTCTCCTAGGTGAGAGATTCTACAGTGTTTGTTCCATTCACTTATGGTTCTCTCTTTTTCCCTTTTCCTTTCATTTTTTTGCTAATACTTTCCCTACTGTGCCAATATTCTCTTTTTCAATGGCCTTTTCTATACTTGTTTTTAGGATTTTTGGTCTATAAATAGAAGAGCTACTTGTTAATTCACTGTCTACAACTATCTTTTTCCCTTTTCCTACCATGCTTTCTACTTTTTGAACTTCTTGAACTACAAAGTCTTAGGATAATTGTTTTGTTGACTCCTTATGACCACAATTAAATTTAAATTCTTGGGACTCAAATAAGTAATTATTCCAACCAACTGCTGATACTGATTGCAAAAAATATATACCTGAGACTTGTATAGTAATTGGCAGTGGAGGCTATTCTATAATCTAAGACTTCTCAACTTCAAACAATTGATACAAGATCCAAATGACAGTTCGTACAATGATAAGGTTTGATTGCAAGGAACGAAATTTAGAGAAATCAAATTATACGAAAGTGAAGGTATAAACTAACCATACAATGTAGGTAAAAGTAGGTCATATAGCGGATAGTTTCTGTTTTGCCAAGAAAACAATAGAGTAAGGAGATTGTATTGTTGGAAGTGTGAACCATGTGGAAAAATTAGAGAATTGAGAGAGGGGAGGACATACAATAGCAAGAGTATAGTGTATGGTTGCAAAGAAAAGTTGTACCATACCTAGAGCATTGACAAGAGCCATCAGCTTAGTGAAAATCCTAAATGATGCAATTTGTATGATTGAGAAGCATACACCAAAGTAAGGTGAATGTATCCACCATTTTCCATATAGCTTAATGCATCTCGCAAGTGGACCAAACAAACTTTGGTTAAGTGTGTGTGTGTTCTTGATAATGCACTTCCACTAATTTCTTCATCCTTGTCTATAATGTTCTCATTCAATTCTCTATCTCCCATCTCATCCCAATCTATCATATTGACCGCTATTTGGGCTTCTTTTCTCACCTTATATGTTTTCACATCCTTTATCAAGGTTCCATCTAAATTTTCTAGACTTATGAACCCTTTTGCTAATATTTCTCTAATTTTGAATGGTGCTAGCCACATGACTTTAAACTTACCTAGTTTGATTTCATTACAACTGTTATATTGTAATACTAATTGTTCAAGATTGAAGTTCATTCTTCAAAGATGTTTGTCGTGCCAATATTTTTTCCTCCTTTGCATTACTTTGGTTGTGCATTGTGCCATAATTCTTTGTTTGTCTAGCTTGTTCAAGTGAAGGAATCATTCTTTGAGACTATCCTTGTCAACTAGTCTATTTTCTAAAGCAATCCTTAAACTAGGAACCATATATTCCATAGGTACCATTGCCTCTCAACCATTCATTAGTTGGAAAGATGTATATCTAATAATTACCTTAAATGTTATTCGATAGGCTCATAGTATTGCAAGTAGCTTTTCTTCCCAATCCGTACCTTCAATCAAGCAAGATTTGTACTTTACTCGTTGACTCTGCTTGGTCATTTTCTCTCGAGTAGTATGGGCTAGAGAAGGCATGGAAGATCTGTAATTCACTAATCATTAATTGAATCACATGATTCACAAAAATGTCTATCACTACTTATCTATATTGGGATCCCAAACCTTGTAATTATCTGCTCGTAGATAACCTTGTCGTACTTAATGTTATATTGTTTGGTAAGGCTCTCACTTCTTCCCACTTTGTTAGGTACTTTACTACCACTATGATGTATCTACATCTATGTAATTGACTAAACTTGAGTGGACCTATGAAGTCCAATGCCCACCGTTCAAACAATTATTGTGGCTAAGAGGGTAAGGGTAGCATGAAATCACTTTTTAGTGGCTTCCCTACTCTCTAGCATGTATCGCATCCAACTACCCACTCCCTTGCATCTATATGGAGTGTTGGCCATCACAAACCAGCTAAGAGAACTTTCCTTGTAGTAGCATTCGGTCCCATATCACTACCTGCAAATCCTTCGTGTGCCTCTTCCAACACACCTCTTACTTCTTCCCACATCACATATCTTCTCAAGATGAGGTTGAGGCCCATTTTATACAAGAGTCCATTGATTAGTTGAAATTTTTTGCTTTTGAATGCCAGTTTCCTTCTTTCTCCTAGTGGCATATCCTTTGGGAATGATGATGTTGAAAGGTATTATCTAACGCTCTTGTACCATGGTGGTATTGCAATTATATGGAATAAATGAGTGTTCAAGAAATCTTCATGTACACCTTCAAGGGGTTCTCCTAACTTCATTCTTGAGAATTGATCTTCAATGACATGACTTTTTCCTAGCCAAACAATGATTGAGAAAATAAATTCCTAAAGCACTAGTAGCCATCTAGTTTTTCAGCCTTGGATAATCCGTTTGTTTGCCAAGTACATCAATGCCTAATAGTCCACACAAAATGTGAATGGAGTTGCCAATAGATAGTGTTGAAACTTCTGCACTAAGTAGACCATGCCAAATGCTTCTCTCTCTATGGTGGTATAATTGCATTATGCACTTGACAATGATTGACTTGCAAGGAATACTAGGCGATCAAGCCCTTGAGGCCCAACTTCTGCTAGTGTGGCTCCAATAGCAAAGTTAGTGGCATCCACATAAGCATGAAACTCTTTATTTGAGTTGGGGGAGCTAATAAGTCATACCTTTAGTCCATCGAAGGCTTTTTCTTGCTCCTCCAACCATGTGAATGCCAACCCTTTCCTTGTGAGCACATCCATTGGATGTGAAACTTGAGCAAAGTTTTTGATAAATCAACAATAGTAGCCGACATGGCTTAGAAATGATCTTACTCCTATTATGTCTTTTGGGGCTTCCATCTCAACAATTACCCTTATTTTGTCAAGATCAATTTTCAATCCAGCCCTACAAACAATATGTCTGAGGAGTTTTCCTTGCGGTAACATGAAACAACACTTCTTTGAATTTAAGGCTAGTTGTGTTGATCTAGATCATTCCATACACTCAACTAAAGCCTTTAGATGTGTTTCCTAGTTGCTATAAATTGATCATTCATCTAGGAAGGCCTTAAAATTTCCTATAGACATTTTATCAAAGATATGTAGGATTTTTCTGTAGAACTTTGCAAGAGTGTCGCATAGTTCGAACAACATTCTATCATAGGCATGTACTCCATCTTCTACTACGAAAGTAGTCATTAGTTTGCCTTCTTTGGTAATACTTATCTGATTGTAATCGAAGAATCCATCCATAAAGGAGTATATCTCATGTCCTGCTACTTCAAAAATAGGTTATGTGAATTGGATTGTAAATAGATCCTCAATAGTCACCACATTAAGGCTTTGGATGTCCACACATATTTAGATTTTCTCTTATTTCCTTCTTCAATGAGATGACTATGGGTGATACCTAGTCACTAGTTTCCACTTTGAATTTATTTTCTTGAACCTTTGCTGCATAGTTTTGATTCATCCTATAAGGTCTTTTTCTTACTGGTTGTGCTCTAGGAATTAAAGGGATTTGGTGGACACATAATTTTGGTGGTACTCCTTTAAGGTCCTTGTAAGTCCATGCAAAGCCATCTTTATATCTTAGGAAATTTTGAATGTTGTAGTCTTTAGCACTAGATGCCAATCGTCACTAACCATCATGACTTTTGAACTTTCTTCTTCTCCCAAATTTACTTTCCTAGTTGTAGATTCTTCATCTTATATCTTTATTACATTCAAATTATATGTAGGCATGTCATCTAGTCTTGCATTTCCTAACTTGTATTCCTCATACTCTAGTGGAAATGTATGAGTCGTTCGTGTCAAATGGTCCTCTTGCACATTTTCCTTACCTTTCTCATCCTCCTCAATTTCCATGATTTGTATCATGTTACATTTTGGCTTAAACAACTCATAATCTTCTAATTGTCAATGGAATAGTTCGTTGAGGGAACTTGTTTTATCTTCAGAGCGATATTACAAATATAAGACTCTCTCATCACTTGGCTCTATAGGACCCTTCTCTTCTTCTACCCAAGCTTCTTGAATCTAAGGAAGCTACTTCCTCATTGACAACCTCGTTTCTCAAATCTATTACATACTTTGTTCCCTTGTTTTCAATAAATATTATGTTCTTCCTCCAATTGTGGTCAGCTTTGGCTGCTATCAACCATCCCCAACCCAACAATGCATCATATGCCTTTTTATGTAAGGAAATAACTACAACATTCAAGAGTAATGATTGAGTTCCTATTAGTACCTTTTGGGCCACTAGGACCCCTAGCACTTTAATTCCTTGTTGATCAACTCCCGCCAATTGGAAGGTTGGTGGCCAGATGGTAGGCTTACTAAGGCTCTTCCACGTATCTTTGGGAACTACGTTCACTCTCGATCCTCCATCAATGATTATGTTAAGATTATTTCCAGGAATCTCTATAAGTTCTACGACAAGTTTCTTCGCCACATTAGTCGTCAACAACATGGGGTCTATTACTTGATCATTGTGCAAAGGGGGTTCCACTATTAAATCTTCGCCCTTTTTCTGTTTCATTCTTCCTTCTCTTTGGTTACTATCTATTGTGGTAGCAATTGTAGTCCTTAATTGTAGCATGCTTTGCAAAAGATCTGTTATTTTGATGGGTATGGTAGTTTGCAATACTTGCCTTACAATATTTTTATTTGACTTGAGCCTTATGGAAGTACTTGCATTTCCATCCAAGTACTGTCATTCTCTTGTCATAGCTTGTTCTACTTATACTTTTGCTTCATGGAGTCTTTCTTTCTCTATAAATGGGTCTAGATATACTACCTTTTTGGATTGTGCTCGTGTAACTACTAGAACTTCATTATTTTGCTACTCTATATCAATCATGTTGATGGTAGCTTTTTGTTTAGCATAGTCGATATCTTAATGGTCTCCTAATCCACACCATTTGCACAAGACTCCCACTTTGTTTTAATTGCTTTGGAAATCTCTAGCGAAGTGCCCCCACTCATTGCATTGTCTATAATGTATAATAGGGTGTCCTTTTGAGTCATATTGTATCTAGCTTCTACTTCCACTATTATTTTTATTGAATCTATTATTATTAGATCTTCTATCTTGATATCCACCTGAGGATGCATTGTTATTATTTTGTTGCTTTGGCAGTGTACTTGGTGGAATGGACTACTCGCCTTGCATGAAGAGTACTTGTGTACTCCTAGTTTTCAAATTATATGGGCATTCTTTAATTGAGTGAACTAGGATTTGACAAATATCACAAATTAATTTCTTCAAACAATTTGTTTTAATATGTCATTCACATTTGCATTATGTGCACTAAAGTTCTTTGCTTTATGTACTGGTTTCTTTTTCTACTTTCATTTCATTCATCATCCACATCATATATCTTTTCAAGGCTTATACGGTTCTTGATTCATTCTTGCTAATATCATCCAACCTTTCTTCATCATCCACATCACATATCTTTTCAAGGCTTGCACAGTTCTTGATTCGTTCTTTCTACTATCATCCAACCTTTCATCGTTATCCTTAGTTTTCCTTTTTCCATGGAAAGACATTTTGTCTTCACTCTCTATATCCATGACCCAAATGTAGGCTCTTGTATAAGAAGAGGGTGGAACTACCTTCACCTTCTTTTGCAAAGAGGGAATGAGCCCTTTGATGAAGCATCTCTTCTTGAGACTGCCAATTGGTTCCTTTTCTAACTTTACTCAAAGTTCCTTGAGCTTATGATTATAGGCTTTGACATTATCATGTTCTCCTTGCTTCATGTTATAAATTTCCACTACAATTTCATTATTGTCACACAATAATTTGAATTCCTCTTCAAAAAAAAATCAATCTTTCCCAAGAAGTTTTAGGTGTTGGGTTGATCGTTGTGTACCAATCTATAGCTATGACCCTTAGAGTTGCTAGGAAGGACTGTAGCTAATAAGATCTATTGTCCTGACCATTTGTTGTCCAAATCATCTCACAAGTTTTACAATGCCTTGGAGGATCTTCTAACCCATTACCTATGAATTTCAGCAAATTTTGTCTTTTGATACTAGGACTTGATGGGGTAGTCACCATATTTCTGTCCTAATGAAACCTCAATGCCCAAAACCTTACTTACTAGGGAGTTTTGATTCAATCACTCTAGTGCTTCTCTAGCACTCTCGATTGTATGAGAATCCTCAACTCTTCCTACTTCCTTGTTCCACACACTTGAGTTGCCTTCAATACACCTTTGGCCTACGAGTTTTAGGCTTACATCCTTCAATCACCAATTCTTTCTCTTTGTCAATCAGCAAATTTTTGATACCTCGGATGTTACTTTCATAAGCTTTTGGTAATGGGTTTTTAGATTCTATCTCCCATTCTTATTCATCTACTAGTTGATGTTATATTGGTTTTTCTACTTGGTGGAAAGATCGATCCACATTTCATTGGGCAATGGAAAATGCCTCACTATCTCTTCCCACTATGCACTTGTATGGTTTCTTGTAGTGGGAGTGTTTTTGTTTTCTTGACTGAGGCTTCGACTTTGACTTACACCAACTTCAACTCTATTCTCGAGATGGGCTCTGACTTGAGACTTGTACAGTTATATCTTCTCAGCTACTTTTCTTAGCCTTCTTCATTCTCTTTGTTCTACAATCCTAAAGGATCATCTCACCTCTTGTTTTGTTATTTGACCACTTTTTGGTGTCTTGTGATTGTTGTTTGGGTATAAGGGCATTAATTTTGGAAGATCCAATGCGGATCTATATTTCTTTCTTCTTCCTCTTGTCTGCTTCTATCCTCGTAGTGTTGTCTTATTTGTTGTCTCTGTACTTCATAATCCCATTCAGCATATGTCTTAAGAGTATTAAGAGATGTCTTGCAAGGAGTTTTAGCATACGATTGAGGAGTATGTCTACTTCTTTGCTTACTCTCAAGTTATCAAAAATGACCTCTTGGGGGATTTGCTTCCATTCGGCTTCCTTCCATATGTGTTCTTTCATTGATATATCCCATAGGTTTACAAAGTCTTTTGTGAGTTCATCTTCTCTTTCTTGATTAGACCATACAGATTCTTCAACCAGCTATCCCATTATATGGCCATTTTAACCAAACTTCTTTGAAGGCAACGACACAAATGTTTACTTGCTCTATGGATATACAATTACTAAAGCACAATAAATTGGTTTATACATACATAATTGATTCAATGAGAATAGCAAGCTAATTCAGAAGATATAACAGTTGTTTCTTTTACTTATCATTGCTCTCATAAAAAATTGGGATAGGGAATAATTTCCAACACAGTCCCTTTTCCCAACTAATGGACAAGTATATCAACTTGCCCATGGTTGCCAAGGAATTCCAACTGCCAATAACTACCCAAAACTAATTCAATCAAACAACAAGACATAACTACACTTGCCATATAACTATAGGCACAATATAACTAGTGTAAATATAACTAATATATGTTTTAGCTATCTTCACAGGGTAATTTTGTTGCAATTCCATTTTCCAAAGTAAAATCTCAACTTGTATTTTTGTGCAATGCACACTTGTTGAATGAGACTCTTAAGTGTATAGGCACCATGTTTAATTTAAATACAGAATGCTTGAGTTATAGTACATTCGATGTTTCTGCAGTTTAACTGATGAGAACCCAGATATATGGTTGGTTATAGGGCTTCACAAAAGATTGGACACATATGGCTTGGGTTTACATACTTGTAACCATGATGTACTAGTCTCGTATATTCTTCCTTGCTAATCAATGCAAAGCCCTATCTTTCTCTGCTTTCCTAATCTATGCATTATGTGTACTTCACTCTTTCTGCAATATGCACAGTGAATAAGTATTTTCCTTCTTTATTGTATCTTTTGCTATAGATTGGTTTGTTTATGTAATGAATTAGATTACAAACTACAATTTTAATGTTATTCTTTTTGTAACAGATTGATCAACAGAGCTAACAGTTACTCTCCACCCTCTCTGATTTTAATTTTTCAAAAGTGCTGTTCAAATTTATTCTAAAATTTCACATAAATAAAGTGGCCACGTATCCTAAATCATCCATAGTATAACTAGGATGCCCGGCTGCTTGTATTTATCATTTATCTGAAATAATAAAGTAGATTTGACCACAAACATGTAGAAAGAAAATAAAAATCATACCCATTGGAAGGCAACAGCAGTGCGGAGTAATGTGCCCAAGTTACCAGGATCCTGTAATCATTTAAAATATTGTCAAGGCATGATCATTATTTTGTAGTGCAATCAACACTAATTGAATTAAAAGAGATTAATGTACTATTAAAGAGCTGTGCACATTTTTATCTAGAGACTTTTTCTTTTAAGTAAAGATGAAAATATTTATAAAAGAAAAAAAAATTACATATTTGAATAATCCCTTGGCCATGGACAGGCAAAATGGTGATGTAAACCAACAGATGTGAGATTATATTTTCAAAGTTTCCTTCTCAGCACAAATACAAAAACCAGTTAGGACAGTTTACCTATTCAAGACAACAAAAATGCACTAGTTTTAATGCAGTTAGGAAGGCATGGTGGTCAATAGTCTCATGTCTTTTCTCTCAGCCTGCTCAAAATTGAAGTCCTCAACAGTATGAATGAGAACCTGTGCTATGCTTTGAGGGCTGAATAAATGAGAAAATGCATTTAAGACAACATAAGATAGAATAAGATATAGGGTCCTGTAAGCCGCTGCTAAATTCAGTGAAAAATTCCTTCCCTGACCTGCAAGTCCATTCAGAAACCGGTTGGATGGATGGAGGACAAGGTTCAGGATGGCTGTTAGTTGTTACCATATCCATATGGCTCGATTTGTTTGATTTGGCAAAGGCCAGTCACCTGTCATTTTGGAGGGGACATTGTGTAGCCCCTTTCTTGTATCAATTCAGCATACGTTCTTTCAGCAGCCCTATAAAGAACATCTTTAATATATGCAATACAGTGCTCCTGATATTGATTTAAGCCACCAAGAGTTCCTTGCTCACCACCAGATGAAGAATATGCTTATGGAGAACAAAGGCATTATGCCCATTTTCCTTGATTACTTTGGCCATACCTTGAATGACAACTTCCAGACTTTTGATAGAAATAAAAATAGAGTGGACAGTGGTTATAGGATTAGGTTGCAGTTGAGGATGGTGATCACCCCAAGTTGAGAGCGGTTGATTATGATTTTATTGTTGCTGTGAATGGTGACCAAGAACCCATTGTACAAGGGGACCTCTGACCATAACTCAAACCCTTTAGATTCGCAAAGTCTTTAGTGAACCATGCTAGTAATATAAAAGTTGGAAGTGTAAGTTGAAGACTGAGGAGCATAATGATGATTTCAAAAGAGAAAGCGAGGAAAGGGGGAAAGTGCTGTCATGGTTAAAGAAATTAAGAGTTGTGTTCAGCTCAGCAAGGGTGTTGACATGCAGGCATGGAGCTCATAGTGCAAAAGGTGGACAAGAGAGTTTAGATTGGATCTAATTTTTATGAGGAAAGCCCCTATTTTGGAGAGGGGAAACTGTTGATCTTGAGCAGCTTCGGGCTCAATTCTTCCAGCCTCAAATGAAGACATAAATGGCAACATTTAATCTCTAAAGATGGCCGACCTTCCTTGTAATCAATATTTATTATTTGTAATTATGTTTTCTTTGGTGGCCGACCTAGTTATTATTTGGAATTATATTTTTCTTTCGATGGCCGACCTACTTATTGAAGAGGTGCGACCTCTCTTGCAACAATGTATATATAGGCGGTCATTTCCTCACATTCAAGCATCAAGCAAGTTCGATCTCCTTCCTCATTCAAGTGCGAACTCTTCAAGAGAGAAGTGCGAATTATTCTAAGTGCAGATTGTGAAGTTTCTAAGTGCAGATTGAAGATCAAGTAAGAGCAGATTGCTTGTTTGTTCTACAGCCATTGCTGGTGCTGAATATTGGCCTTGTGTGTGGCCTCATTGTAAAGAGACTTGTTGCCATTACTTATATATATAAGAGATATATTTGTTGCTGGGTTTTTCTCCCTCAAGAGGAGGGTTTTCCCAGGGTATCTGCTGTGTTTTGTGTCTGATTTTGAAATTAATTTTCTGTACATCACATCTGATCATAAAACTAACAGAAACGTGTACCTAAGAAGGGAAAATGCCTTTAACTTGTCCAGTTTGCTTTCAGATTGTTGATGAGGATTGGGAAACATGAGTACATCTTCATTATCAATGAATATGGAACCTTGATCTTAGTTGTCTCCCATAGCAACATCCCAATGATCATTGCTTGAAATGAGTTAAAGTAATACAACATGTTATCTCTAGCTTTGGGTTTTCTCTTATACACTTCAATGTCCCTTTTCTTTTCAAGATTGTGGTGGTATTCCCAATATCCCTGACACTTCCTTATAACCTTTGCCAAGAGATGAGGACTTTGTCTGACAACCATGGCCATCATATCGACACTTTGGTGCACATTATTAGGATCCTTGAAAAAAAATCTGATGACAATATTGTAATGCCAGTAAGAGAAGCTCTGGAGCACAAATCTCAAGATTACTTTTGGCCAAGGCTGCACCCATATTGCTTGGATTAGACCTCAACTAGCATGTATATGCTCTCAAGTAAGTAAATCTATTTTTGTTAAGTACTAATTTACTATGTTCCACAAAGTTTCCTAGACAGGGCAACAAGGACGGGAGGGCATTGTTTTTGGGATGGCTGGTACAAAAGGCCATTTTTAGGGGACAAGTAGCAATTAAAAAAATAGGGAAATTTTTAAAAATAGGAAATTTCAAATATTCATATGATAGCATTGATAAGGTATTCACCACATTCATTATATAACCATATTATGAAACATTAGAGCTTGATATCACAACCCTAATTGTGACCTGGCCCTAAATTTTGTAATGACAAGCTTGTTTATATGCTCATCTGAATATGAAACCTAACTATCATAACATTCAGCCCTAAATTTCTACAATGATATCCTTGCATGTTTGTTATCTGGATGTAAAACCAACTGCTTTATCTAGTTGTTTAAAGTAATTGTTTTTGATTAAAGGGTAAAACAGTTTTTGAAGGGACCCAAAATCCTACTTACAAAATGCTGCTAGAAGAAAAAGCACAGCCAAACAACAGCCAACGAAAAGAGGAAAAATAGCTAAAAGCGAGAAAACAAAAGGCTTCTACTTCATCTTCTTCAGTGTATCAGCTACTTCCAACTCCTGGCTTATAAGTTCTGGTGCAAATTTGAAAGGCCTGGAAACTCTTTCTTTTCTTCATCAAACAATTTCTTTTTGCTACCTCTAGTCTGAAAGCTCGGACCCTTAGCGTCGCTCTACATCATCTACTTTACCTTATCCTTATTACTCTATTCCTCACTCCTTTTCCTTGCAGATAACAACTTGCTCTTCTTTCAGCTCCTTAAGTTTTTCACTTAAAATTCTAATGCCCTCCGTGTTATTTTGAATGGTACAATGGCTGATTTTCAATATTTTTCCAAAATCTAATTAATATCCTGGATTTTCTCCTCCAGGCCTATAACTCTTATCTCATAATCATTTTTCAAATCATTAATAGTTTTCACCATATCATTCATCCTGGCCTTCACCTCACTATACCCTGGCTCATGCCTATCCCTTTCCTCATTAGAACTTTTTTCTTGCAAAGCTCTGATTTTGACATTGATTTTGTTTATTTCCAAAAGAAAGATTTAAACGATTTAAATTGATATGTTACCCCTTCTCTCACCAGGCCCAAGACATCATATATTTCATCCCTGTTTGCATGAAGATAGGTGAAGTCCTCAGGAATATCAGGGCTAGTATCAATTCCCTAACCATCCATGTCGTTGCCCACATTTGGCAAAGGGTTCTTACCAATCTTCTTATCCACAACTTCTCCTTCCCTTTGTCTCTTCCACCATCCTTCGTTTTCTGATTCTGCATTCCCACAATTCTTGTATTTTCCCCCTCGGTCTAGGATCCATCAAACCAAGAAATCTGCATTTTGGCTTTCTTCTTTGGGGTTTTCTTCTACCCAATGCTCTACTATTTTTTAGGGTTGTCCTCTTGAGGTGGCAAAGAGTATATTTCGATAGAGGCTTCCCTGTCATCCTCTTCTACCCACTCTTCATCATCTTTTTCCTCGCTAGTGTCAAAGCTCATGTCCAAATAATGGACAACTATGGGTTTTTGTTTCCTTTTCACATTAAACTTTCCCTTAGAATCAATCTTAGGTACTTGAGCTTTCATAAACTCCATTATTAATAAAATAAACCCTTCATGCAGCACAAGGAGCTTAGGGTTTTTGCAAAGCTCCTTAATTGCACAATCCATAGAAGCTAAAAGAAAATAAGGAAAGGAAGTTAACATTTTATGGCAAAAATGATTAAAAAAAATAAAGCGCGCACCATAGATACTAGTAAATCTACTGTCGAGGGTAATGTACCTCATGATGACTTTTGTGACCTCTACCCATATAGGTTTAATTGATAGGCGATCAAAACCCCAAGATGAGAGCTTGACCAACTTGCTACATTCCCTCCCCTTGAAGAACTGGTTTAAGGCCTCATCATTTGCCTTTCTATCCCCGAAGAATTTTCTCTCTTGCATGAAGAGGCCTGTGATTTGGGCAATCACATCTTCATTAATAACCAGCTCCCTCCCAAACGCATTCAACGTTTTATTCTTCTAGCCTTTAATGAACGTTTTGGTAGCTTCAAGATCATGGTCATGAAGCTTTTCCATGTAGGGAACCAAAACCCCATCCTCAACAATCTTCCAAACCTTTTGGTTTTTGCGAACCCCATCACAAGACAAGGGCTCCACTCGGCTCCTTTCCCCGCCCGTATCAACCACATTGTTATTGCTTTTGTTCTAGCTTCCACAAAACAAACCAAGATTGTAATTTCTCTTGCAACACCAGTCGAAAAAAAGGAGGAAGACAATCGAAGCACCCAAAAAGTGTGTGAGGTGTCCTATAATCATCATAGGCTCATAGCAACATCCAATTGTCCCTTAATAACCTTGTTGGCATTCATGGTGTATGATGGAATGAGCCTCAATAGAGAAGGTATCATGCCTATCCCATTGTTTTCTTAAGTGACAATTAACACCCATTTAGCAAACACATCAGCCACCGTCTTCCCCTTGCAGTATATATGAGATATAATTATCTCATTGAAGGTTTTGATCATGCTAAGGAAATCCCTAATGAATGTTTCAATAGGACTTTGCTCCTATTCAAGGCATTGAATTATGTTGAATGAATCCCCTTCAAACCAAACTTTTTTATAGCCCTTAGAATGAGCTAATTTTAGTCCATTGTAGGCTGTCGCAGCTTCAGCATAGTGGTTAGTATGGGTACCCAAAGGGAGTGCCACTGTTGAAATAAACCTACCTTTATCATCTCTTAACACTCCCCCACTTCCAACCGGCCCAAGGTTTCCCTTGGCCTTAAAGTAACGTTATAATAATTTGAAGAATGAGGTTAATTATGGTACTTATAAATGTAATTATGTAATTACATATATGGCCTTGTTGTGACCTTTTCACACATCGCCCCATCGCCAATGGGGACCCCCAGTTGCTGCTAGTTTTTAGGGTTTTGTCTCCTTGCAACGGTTACGTGAGATCACTTTGATAAGAGTTTCAAGTCAGTTTGCCGAGAGTTACCCGAGCCAAGTCAGTAATTCATGCTTGAATCAGTGCGTAGGCGTCATGGAAACACTCAGAAGGCCCAAGAAACAAAGATCGCCTGTGAATTTGGTCAATTCTAACACTTCCTATTTTTTAGGGAAATTTGCTTTTTTCGATTTTTCATTTTCGGCATTTTTGGACCAAACAAGGTTCCCTATTTTTTAGGGTTTGCTTTTTCTATTTTTAGAAAGTTTCTATTTTTAGAAAATTTCTATTTTTAGAAAGTTTCTATATTTAGAAGGTCTCGAATTCCAAAAATGCACTCAGAAGTCCAAAAAAATCGAAAAATCACTCAGAAAATCAAATAGAAAATTTGAAAAATCATTGAAAAATCTGAAAAAACAAGTCAAAAAGCATGAAAAATCAGACCAGATTCTGGAAAAAGCAGTCAAAACCAGTCAGATCTGAGGAGTAAAAGTCACAGAAAATCAACTCAAAAAAATGAAATTCATGAGAAATTTGTTAAGTCTGGAAAATTCGCCATTTTCAAGAAGGAAAATGTCAAGAGGAAGAAGGTATGAAGGTCTGGAAGCTGGTGAAGTCCGCCCAGCACTAAGGAAAAATGGCAAAGAACATAGAAAGTCCGCCTTGCACTTGTCCTAAGACCCTCCAAAGTCCGCCATGCATGTCCAAGGAGTCTTTGAAGTCCGCCTTAGCATCAAGAAGGAAGTGCCAAAAGGTTTGAAAGTCCGCCCAGCATCAAAAGTGTTGGTGCCAAAGGGTTATGAAGTCCGCCTTAGCATCAAGAAGGAAGTGCCAAGAGCTCTCAAAGTCCGCCCTCAACATCCTAGACTCCTCTAAAGTCCGCCATGCCACTAGGGGGAAGTGCAAAGATCATCTAAAGTCCGCCCATGCATGTCCAAGCATCCTAGAAAGTCCGCCATCCACTTTAAAGAGAGATGCCAAAGGGTTCTAAAGTCCGCCTTCACTTGGAAGATGCCTTGGAAAGTCCGCCTAGGCATGTGAGAGAAAAAAAAATCAAAATTTTTACTAAGTGTTGGTGCCCACCAAGGAAAATTTCGAAAATTTTGCTAAGTATAAGAGCCTAAAAAGGTGGGAATCAAGATTTTGGCTAAGTGTTGTGATATTTCCAAGAGGCAAAATGTTGAGACAAATGCTAAGATCCTTTGAAGTTCGCCCTAGAAAAGAGGGACGTCCAAGATGCTTGTCCAAGATGCTAATGAAGTCCGCCATACACTTGGAAGAGGTTAGCAAGATGTCAAAGAAGTCCGCCATACTTGTCCAAGGTGCTAAGGAAGTCCGCCTAAGCACATGAAGAGGAAGATAATGATTTTTTGCTAAGTCTTGATGCCTACCAAGAAAAAAATTCGAATATTTGCCTAAGTATAGAGGCTAAAAGATGAAAAATGGAGATTTTGGCTAGGAATCGTGACATTTTCGAGAAGCTAAGTGCTAAGATTGAAAGGACAAGTGCTAAAGAAGATTGGGATATGGCAAGAAATAAAATGAAGTGTGCCCAGCACAAAGGTGGAAGAGAAATTAAAATTGCCTAAGTATGGGTGTCTAGAGGAAATGTTAAGAAATTGACAACTTTGGCCAGAGAAAAATGCACAAGGCAAGGAGAAAGGAAGGATCGCCCTTGGCCATAAGGAAGAGGAATTTGTCAAGCGTCAAAGAAATTCGCCCGATGAAGACATCCTGACAAGGATTTTGCCTAGAAAAATTCGACTGAGCAAGAGAAAATTTGACTTTGGCAGAACAAAATAGGCTCAATGCAAGGGAAAAGTTGGCTATGGCAAAGAAAAATAGGGATCTGGCATAAAGTTTGTCGACGGAATGGCTTAAGTTTTGACTTGGCTAGACGAAATTGAGAATAAAATTGGAAAATACACTTTTAGCCGAGAAAAATAAAAGGAAAATCGAAATAGCCATGGGTCCAAAACGAACGGGTTGGAATAAATTAAAATATTTTAATATTTTAATAATTTATTTCCAACTACTCGGAAATTTAAAATGCCTTGGACAAAATCGAATTTGCCAGACAAGAGTTGGAAGGAAATAAATTACGCCGGCCAGAGATAAAATCCAACAGGCAAAATTAAATTCGCCATGAATTTAATTAAATATTTAATGTTTTCTTTTAAAATTCGAAAAATCAAAGATAAACATTAAGCAAAAATCGAAATTTTGAAGATCAGTAAGATTTGTCCGGATAAGCTCGAGACTGATTCTTTTCGAAAAATAAAAGGAAACTTGCCTGTTTAAACAAAAGAAAACAAATCGAGATCGAGAGAGAAAATGGAAGTTGCTAAAACAAATCAAGCTCTTCAGCATTATAATGAGTTTCAGCAACTCATTTTTTCACACACAGCTGAAAAGAAATTTAATATCTCTCGGAATTCTCAGGCAGTTGATTGCTCAGTAGGCAAGATCGAATTTTCCAGAGGGTGAAGTAATGTTATGCTGAGGAAGAATTTTCGCGGGAAAGGAAAAGATTTATTTTTGAATTCTTCTGTGCAAGAGGGGCGCACTTCATTAATTGATTTTTGGAATAAAAATCAGAATTTAAATCTGATTTGCAGCCAGTAGTTCTTCATTGAGGTTTGATGTTCAATCAAATAAATTCGCCATTCTTCTTCTGTCTTTTCATATTGGCAAAAGTTCTGGCCAAAATCTTAACTTCGTCCAATTTACTTTCAGCTTGCTTTTTCGCAGCAATTTAATTATTTAACTGGCTGAAAGTAAATTTTCGAATCCAAAGCATGGGAATAAATTATTTGAAAAAGTCTTTGTATTAATGTTAATTTTATGACTGTAGGTTGAAGACCACGGTAGGCGAAGTCAAAGAAGCTGAAAATGAAGTTTGCCAGCAAAGGTGCTCAGCGGGAGACCAAAGTCATTTCAAAATGGAAGAATGTCGTAGACACCGATCTCGGACATGTCGACTTTGATGAGTTTAAGAAAAGAATGTATGGGCAGAATGGACTTCCCACGCCAATAGCCAGACGGATAGTTAGAAACGGGATTTTTCAGGCAGCTGGATTCCCACCGGCAATGGATTGTGCAGAATTGATGGTGGAATGTGCTATCCACTATGATGCTCAGAAGAGGCAGATAATCGCACCTGATGGAAGAATCTTGGCACACTTGGGCAAAGTGGCAATCCAGGAAACCTTCGGTATCCCAGAACATTCACGGACGGTCTATAAGACCAAGGAAGAAGCCAAGAGGTTATATGACAGCAAGCCCGATTTGTGCGCCACAACAGTTAACAAAGTATGGATGGACAAGCCTAAGCCATCAATAAAGAAGATGCCCAAAAGACCTCGCCGGACAGATTTCAAGGAAGATTTCGGAGACATCATCCTGATGCTAAACAGAGTAGCCGGCAACCCGCAAGGCGCCTTTTTCGAGAGCTGGATGTACTATTTCATAGACGAGATTACTTCTGGCGTCAAAATGTTCAACTGGTCACGGATGATAAGTGACAACCTCCACGAGCAATTGATCAACCTCGAAGAGACTAAGTCTTTTCATATGAGTTCGTATGTTGTCTACTTGTTGGCTAGATCATACAAGTATCCAGGGCTAATTTGCAAGGGCAAAGTTGGCAACGGGGAGAACGAAGCTCAGGCCTTACGACTGCTACCCACAACTCCAACTGAAGGAGAAGACTCACTTCAGGAGGGTGCATGATGCCTTCCTAATGCATATTACCAGAAAGCTTCAAGGAGGAGTGCATCAGAGGTTGAGCCATGAGGCGAAAAGTCTTATCAGTAAATACGGATCTTGGTTCATCCAGTTCCCGAAATTCACATATATCAGGATCCAGGGATTTACTGGAAACCCCTATAAATTGCCCATCTATCCGACAAATCGGATGATTTTGCTCGAGGTCCTGAGACAGTTAGAGGAATATCAAAGCATCCAGAGGCCAACCAAGAAGGCATCTGTCACATTCCCATTTTTCATTGGGAACATGTTGGAGTATTGTCCATCAGCACAGGCAGCCGAGAGTGCAAGGTTGGAGATCCAGTGGTATCCATTCACAGCCTACAAGTCCAGGGTCAACTTTGACCCGCATCATAATATTCAGACAGTAGAGGGGAGAAAGTACAAGCACAAAATGGAACTGGAAGATTTCTAGGCAAATGCTGCCAATGAATACGAAGTCGGGAGGAGGCTATGGTCCAGAATGCCACTAGACTTCATGAGGGCAATTGAGTTTTGCCGGGTGCCTGACCAGTTGCAGGACGATGGGAACCACATCTAGCCACGCTTCGAGGAAAGCCGACCTCTTCCTCCAGTGAAATGGTCAGAACCTGAGCACGCAGACTTGGCAACCTTAATGAGACCAGTGACTAAATATTCTCAGTGGTGGGTTGACTATCATGCCCAAGAATTGAGACAGAGAGGAATCACGCTCACATATGATCTACTGAGCGAGTCAGAATCATATTCTTCTAATGCCGGTGCATCCCATCAGGACTTGGTCGGGATCAGAGAGAAAAGGAAGGAAATAGTCCCAAGTACAGAGCCTGCTTCCAAGAGGCATAAGGGAGAACCATCTCGTTCAGCAGCATCCCGGAACATTGACGAGCTGGTGGCTACTATAGACGAGTCCTTGGTAGAGATGCTTGAACCTCCTGCAGTTCAGGAAGAGAATGATGAACCTATTCAGCTGGATGACGAGGAGCCCTTGTCACCTACGGGCACGGAAATCTTAGGTTCAGACAATGAGATAGAAGTCCGGAATAACGACTTCGAGGAGGGAATGATTTCAGCTCTCAGAGGGGTTGTGGATGTTCCGAATGAGGAAGAGGTTCAGGTAGAGGATGGAATTGAGCAGCCGACCATTCCAGAGTGGCTGATGGAAAGAATGAAAATTCAGGTACCTGCAGAAGCTCAAGAAGAGGAGGATGATACTGCCGATTTCTTGGCAAGGTTGGAGCAAGTCGCAATCAAGAAGCCCGCCAGGAAATTCTCCACCATTCAGAGGAACGAGACAGGCAACCGTTCCGTACACATTGCAGTACCCACGGAAGACAAGCCACGAGACGAGATCACCCCTCAGGAGTATGCCATAACCACTGTTGACCTTGGCCCAACCTCGAAAGGTCAAGAGGTGGAGGAATTAGATAATTCTGTCTCGACCATCAAAGCGAGACTGGAAAAGGAAGTGGCTAAGAAAAAAGAGTATAAGAAGGAGGTTGAACGTCTTAAGGGATATATACAGCATTTGACCCAGCCACTTGATCAGGGTAATGCGATTGTTCCTCCTCTCCTCAATTCGTCACAGGAGGTGACCAAGGATGTCGAGTACGGAATGGTGACGGCCAAGGAAGCTCAGGACTGGATGGCGAGCGAAGGCACAGAAGCGGCATTGTTCATGGAGAAACTGGCACTTGCTTATGGGCAAACCTCATGCTTCCTTTCCAGACTTATGGATATGGCGGAAACATGGGAAGGTATTCCGGATATGCAGGAGAGGCTTATTCCATGCCTCAGGCTATTGAAGGGCACTCCAAGAGAGGAGTTGGTCGACAAAAAGGTGATTGCTGCAGGAGCAGCATATGATTTCAATCACTGGTTTTGGGCAGTAACTATACGTAGGGAAGTTTTGGAGAAGGCAAAAGTGGATGGACTTAGAATCAAGGAGCAGGTAAAGGACATTCGGGAGAAAATTCACATGACAACTGCAGAAATGTTTGATCAAGAGATTGTCCGAGAAAAGGATATGCAGCTGGAGGAGCTGAAACGAAAGGTTCATGGGGTTTTCTTCTCGACTACTGGACCACTTCTAAGAAAGGATTTTGCGAAAGTAGCAAGTCTTTCAGCCATCCGGAATGATTTCAGGAAGCAGGAAGCGGAATGGGCAAATACCTTTGCCAAATGTGCAGAGAACTTGGATGAGCTTGAATTCCGGATCAGCATGCTGCCACCTGTCACAATGGAGGAAGTCGTTGCAGTAGTGTCCAGATTCGTCGAACGCAATGCTGCTCAGAAGGATAAGGACGCCTCTCCTAGAATATAGCTTTAACTGCCTCTCTGCTGATAGTTTACTGATAGATGACTCTTGTTATTTTGGGAAACCCTAATTAGGGTTTGGTTGTAATAATCTTGGCCGTTGATCTTGTTTTAATCTCGGCCCTTCATTTCATTTTTGAAACTCTATATAAACTGATGCTCTCTCACTTTCATTTGTGTGGAGACAGAGTATGAGATTGTTGCATTGAGACTATTTCGAATAATAAAAGCTCTTGAGCATGATTTGCCTTGAATAACTTTTATTGTCAAATAGTAAGCGAGGTTGCATATCTTCTTCCGCCATAGATTAAAGTTAGAATTAGATTAAGTAGAATTTGCTTTGAAAGTTGGTTAATTGAATGAGAGATTGATCGTATTGATTCAATGGTGAAGTGTAGCTCATACTTTCTTCGAATGGATGATTTGCATTCGATGCGTAAAGTTAGCCTGAGCTCTTAATTGTGGAAGCTTAACTTCAGCCTCATTCGAGGTTTGAAAATTATTATCACAACCCTTGAAGATTGCACCCATTTTGCGTATGTTGTCCCGCAGGAGGCGAAACAAAGTGTGGTTTATCCTCTTCACCGAGTCCTTACTGTCTCTTGAGTTCTTAGGCATAACTAGATTCTCCTGAACCCTTATTCTTTTTGCCATTTTTTTTGAGATCCACATTGAAAGTCCTAAGTGAAGAAAGCCTTTAATGATAGATTCCCTAAGTCCTAAACTTGTGAAGATTTCCTTAACGTAAGTCCCCTTGTTTATTACCAGCAAATCACAACGGCCATTGAGCTTATCCACACGTCGAGACCCGACAAAAGAAACCTTGGAATCGCCATATGATCTTCTCGCAATCTTAGCATACGCGGTGGTTTTTCAAGAGAGGATAGAGTGTCTTTGGACATTTTATTACTGTGTGTTGATTGGATGATAAAGCGTACACCATGAGGCCTATGTGATTTAATTTTTTTTTTTAAGTTAGTTCAGATTTTTATTTTAAAAGTGGACTAACATTATTCCTACCATTCGAGTGTGATAGGACAGTTACAACACTCTCGCCAAGAGAGAGAGTATCATTGGGAAGAAGAGTAGTCATCCTAGGGCAATATGGGTGAGAGTTGCACACACAAGCATGTAGTGTCATTCTTGGGTTTGCATACTACATTAGAAAAAGTAATAACAAAATGTCTTAATTATTTAAATATTTTAATTTATCAAATTAAATAAAAAATTAAAATTATTATTATTATTAAATAAAAATAATAATAATAATAAAGGAATAGAGTATTATTAACAAAAATAATTCTAATATTATAAATTATACTATATATAATCTAAAGAAAATTTTAAATCATTTTGTTTTTTTAAAAAGGGGGAAAGAGAAGGTGGGCCCAAATCAAGGAAATAATGAATAAGGAATTTTGGGGTTAATCCCATTGTGCGACGGTAAAGTGGTGGTATTGTTGTGGACACCAAGGTTCAAATCCCCGTCGGGCTATTGTGATTGCAAGCCTTATGCCCTTGCCAATCCAATGTGTTCACAGATTTGAACCTTATCATTAATGTTGTACGCGCTTGTGCCAAAGTGATGTGCTCCAGATTATCCTCCAAACCCCTACTAGGCTAGTGTGCTCGCAGGTACTCACACTCTCTACCCCCACTGGGCTACTGTGCTCACGGTTTTGGATGATTCATGTTGAAGTTGTGCGTTAATGTCAGGGATGAGGTCCCTCATTTGTGGCCTCACCTAGAGCGGGCCAAGTTAAAAATCTCTCCTCACCAAGCAAAAAAATTGAATAAGAAATTTTTTAAAAAGGTACGTAAGTACCTTATAACTCATAAAAATATTATAAAGCATATTATCCTTAAAAGAAGGGAAAAAGGGCAATGAAAAGTTAAATAAAGGAGGAGGCAGTGATTAAAGTTTGAGGAATATGTGTCATTGAAAGCTTGCCAGTTGTTAGCAAAAGGAAAAGGTAATCTAAAGAAACAACAACTAGAGCATTGAGAAAAAAGCTTCCTTTCCCACGTAGCTAAAGGGAAGGCATGTTTGGTAATAAAAAAAAGCTAAGGATCATTATGATTATCTTTGGAGAAGAATAGCAGAGGAAGAGGAAGAGGCTATGTATGGATAGAAAGAAGTAAAATCTCTACACATTTTTTTGACAAATATGTGATTCTGGTTTAATCATTTGAGTCTTAGTCTTCTTTGAAGTTTTATTTTTTTTAATTTGTTTGCTCCTCTATCTCACCTATTGTGCAAGTCATAAGATATGTTAATGCAGACTCTCCTAGCCTTGAAGAAATTTATGAGATATTTGATAGCATACTTAGGAAAATGAAGCAAGCCACTCATAGTAGGGATCCAAATTTGGGATTCTATTAGGAGCATATTAGACCAATTGCGATGCAACGATGAAACACTATAAACTCCCTACTTCATATGGTAGTCTATGCTCTAAATCCCAAATGGTATGTATCTAGGCTTGGGAGAGTACCTCCATCTCATGATGAAGATGAAAGAAGAGCTCGTGAAGACCATTCAGAAAATGTATTTTGATAAGGAGTCTACTGTACTTCACATGTAGTGGCTACCCTTTGTCAATCTAGTTCAAACTTCAACAAACTCGAGGTGAGGCAAATAGAGCTACGTTAGCTCAAACAGACCCTATTGGATGATGGATGTGATATGGCAAGGATGCACAAGAGTTGAGGATACTTGTCACTCGCCTCCTTTCACAAGTTGCTAGTTCCTTTACTACAAAGAGGAATTGACTATGTTACCAAATGTTGATAAGACACTGTTGCATATTATCGATGTTTTTGTCATTTTGTAGTTGAAACTTGCAGCCTTTGGGCATTTTGTTGTAATTTATACAACACATATGCACATTGACAATGAAAGCAATTAAATTTTGTCAATTCAAGTCTAATGTTATGTATTAAGGTTTTATAATATTGATGAATGCTTTATCAAGGTTATCACATAAATATTTGAAATTTCTTTATTTTTTTAATAGTCATCCCCTATCATCCCCATCCAAGAAACACGTCCCCCCGTCCCCTACCATCCCCATCAAAGAAACTTGGGGGAGCATTGAAGATCACAAAGCAAATACTAAGAGGGGTGGGGCGTGAATCAATATTTGAAAACTTTAAACCTCATAAACCATATAAATCAAAAATCAGATCATTGAAAACAACATAAGAACATCATGAACAAAATGAACACCGAGATTACATGGAAAACCCTTTCGAGTAAAAAACCACAGCAAAATATTGCTTTTATTTCTCCAAAGGGCACCAATCCTGTTTGCATAAGTGAGCACCAACTCACTGAGAGCACCAACCCTCACGAAGCACCAACTTCGATTTGTAGAGGCACCAACCTCAAACTAGCTAAAGCACTAACTTCAGTGTTGCTGAAGCACCAACTCCAGACTTCAAGAACGCTAAAACTAAACACAAAAACTCCTTCCCCCTACACTTAATCATTTCACAGTTTACTCAACTCCAAATCGTACTCAAGACTGTTGTAGCTGATTATTCAATTTAACATGCTTAGAAATCTTCACAACTCTGCTAACACCTCTTGTTCAACGTTCTCAACATCATAAACCATAAACACCAAGCAGCTCGAACCACACAGAAAATAATTGAAAGCGGTGATAAAATCACACATGTTTATCAAAGTATAAGGCAACACTCCTTCACCCACAGCACATATATCCTTACAGCCAAAAGGAATAGAGCTCACACAACATACAAAACCAACTCCTAAATTACACAAGCATAAACTCGTGCCTGCAACCTCCAAATACGTTTGAAACCAAAATAAAAGCTATATGTATGCTCCTAAAACTCTACCAAGCAAAGGCCATATACAAAACATAGACAATAAAAAATATTGATCTCCCTCCTCATGCAGTTCTCATCGAATATGACACAATTCACATCTCTTTTAGGTCAAGGACAAAAACTCTTACACCATAAATCATCGATACAATTATATGGATACTTGAAAAGCAACTCCTAGAAGAAGAAAAAAAGTCTCTACACCCAGCTTGATATATCTGTTAGGGGATATCAATGATCTCCCTTTTTAAAAATACGTCCATAGACTCCAGCATCTCTAAGAACTCACAACAGCTCCTTTTTTATTCACTACAGCCAAAGCTTCACCTCACGCAAAACAACAATAGCATAGAATCCATTCTTTCAAAATTTTAAAAAAAAAAATGATTTTTTTTTAAACATGAAGACCCACACCATAAAGAGTAGTCACTCAAGGAAAAAAAAAATACTCAACACAAATTCAAAATCGTGCCTCATAAAGAAATCAGAGACATTAAGTTAGTCGCCACTCAAACACTGAAAAGAATCGCCAAGAATTTTTTCATTTTTGAGAATAATTGCAGCAAATAAAGGACTCGTCAGATGCAATCTTTTAATTATATCAAGCCATCCTACTAAATATGAAGTCATTTCACAAATAGCACTCATAGAAGCAATGCAATTTTTCATTTCAAAACAAACACACTGCAGCCCGAGCCAAGAATAGATCTTCAAAAACCGTCACCAAACTTTGAAAACATCAGACCAAATAAAAGCCCGATATAACTAATTTTTGAAGCTATCAAAACTGTTACTTATGAAAAACATTACAAGCTGAAGCCGTCATAAGAGATGAGCCGCCCAAGATTAATTTAGTTTTTGAAGTCGTCCTCCCTTAAGATAGGTGTTGAATTTATCCTTCAAAAACAAGAATAAAAAAAACTTTCCACAAAGCAACAATAATTAAATCATATTATTTCACAGCTGGATGAATAAATGTGATAACTATGCTTGTAAGTAAGATACGTACCACCTCCTTAAAAGTGAAATTTGTCTCAAATGAAACCAAGATGAAGGAAATAATAAAGCCATCGATGTAAGGATGCTTTGACCATTCAAAAAAAAATCTGACTTCACCTAATTTGGCACTATGAAGCTCCACTTGTCATAAAATAAACAAAACACTGACAAGGAGACAAACAAGCAGCTGATGCAGATAGGAAAGTAGCTGAAGCAAACAACCAACCAACTCAAACAAACACACAAGCAGTTCGAGTAGGCAACCAAGGAGCTCAAGCACGCAACCAAGTAGCTAAAGAAACACCTAGCTCAACCTTGACATCAATGACAAAATTATTCCAACAATCTTCCCCTTTGTCATTGATGGCAAAACCATCTAAAAACCCAACAACACTACAACTGATAGCACTTCTTGAAAACTATATTGCTCTGAAACCAAGGCTAAAACCAATTTTCTTATATGAAACAACATTGTTCCCCTTATCTTATTTCTCCCCCTTTGACATCAATGATAAGATAACGAAATGGGGTAGATATATGTATCAATAAAATGCTCCTCCCAAGTCCGAGCACCTTCTCAATGATGGAGAGAAATCATTTATGACTTCTTTCTTCTGAAATCATCAAGTTCATCAACACTAGTAGCAGCTCCACTCGATTCAACCTTTTAAACCTCATTCTTCTTCCTCCAAACCATCTTAACTTCTTTCGCTTTGTGAACCTTCTTATGTTGCATAAAGAAATCTGCAAACATGCTTCTACACATCTTTGCAGTATGACCAATGTTATTGCATTTGTAACATATCACATTGTAGTTCATCCTAGGAGGAAAAGCATTCCTATTCACATGTCTGAAATTATTTCTTGCAATAACTCTACAATTTGCAGCACTATGAACAAAACGATTGCAAGAAAAACAATATCCATAAAAGAAATAATCATTAAACCCGGTCATGTGATCTTGATGCAGGAGCATCCGTAGCTACGTGCAATCCTGTATTGGTTTGAAGGTTAAAATTTTGTTTCAATTTTGAAATTTTGATTTTGAGATGGATTATTTGGTGGAAAATAATGTTGGAAGAATTAATTTCATTTATTCTTGTGTTAAGTGATCAAAAAGCATGAAAAGCATTGACAAGGTGAAAAAGCAAGTGAAAAAGCAAGGTAATAATGCAATTTTGATTTCCAATTTTTAAACTCTTGAAAATGAATTCATAAGGTGTGGAAATTGAATAAAATAATGTTTTAAAATGCATTTCAAAAATCCCTAAAAAGTAAGGACTAGGGGAAGTGGATGCCAAGGTTAGCCAATCTTGGATTTTGGCCTTTTTGGGTGAAAATGGTCAAACCAATGCTTGTTGGGAGTTATGATTTTGATTGGTTAGATTTTAATGTTTTTTATTTTTAGATTTTTGGAGGGAATTAATGGGGCAGCTCAAAAGAAGTCATGAGTTTTGGAGAAGAAAAAATGAATGTGAAAAGCATCCCATGCTCCCGCGGGGCCCTGCATTTTACCGTTTCCCGTGCCCCGGGTGAAAGCGAGGGGACGGGCAGGCACAGGAAAGCGTCCCATGAGTCCACAGCCACCAAAGTGCAGGGGTACCCGGGGTGCCTCTCCTTGGCGGGGGCGTGGGGTGCGACTAGCCCGTGCAAGAAAGCGACTGGCAGATCCCTCCCAGCAGGTACAGTGCATTTAGCGTGCCCTGACCCCGACAAAAAATCATACGCCTTTTTAAAAAAAATAATGTTTTTTAAATTAAAAAAAAGGTATGGGGGGGCCCACAAGGGACGCCCCATGCCACTTAACCTAATTTGTGCCTTATATGTGGCCTAAAATGAGAAAAACAACTCATTTTTATTTCTTGCCTTGTGAAGTGAAGCATAGCAAAAGGAGAGCAGCTGAGTGAAGGAGAGAACAACAGTTTGAAGAGGAGCTTAGGGCATCATTTCCACCATATTAGAGGTATGTTTTTCATCTTTGTTTTGTATTTGCTATTTGTTTTTAATTTTTGCAAGATTTTTTAAGTTTTTCAACACATAGAAAGGGCATTTAGTGTTTACTTCTTTTTTTTAACTTGCAGCTCTTTGAAATCAGAAACTTCATAAAAATTTAGAAAACAACCATGAGTAGCAGCAGTGATAGTGAAAGTGAGGATATTGAAATCCAAATGCAAGAAAGAACTCAAACGCAAAGAAGTGAAAGAACAAGAAATAGACATAGAGGTAGTGCAACTGCAAACATTGGGGGGTGTTCAGAGAGTGGGAGTGGAGTAGGGTCAGCAAGTTCAAACCCATTTGAATGTCCAATTGAAAGCCTCAAAAAATGGGCAAAAGGCCCATTTAACCCCAAAAAACCTCTACGACAATTTGCAACAAGAGTTGATAAAGATAAGAAAAAAAATTCGGGGGGTAGTAGAGTATGGGAGTGTCATTTGTGCCACAAACAATATAGGGGCAGCTATACGAGAGTTTATTGCCATCTTTTGTGGATTGGTGGTCAAGGGGTGAAAGGGTGTAGAAAAATAACCCAACAACAAAAAATTGAGGCAACTAAATTTCATATGGAGGGGGAGGCATTAAGTAAAGGGGTTTCAGTTGAGAGTTTGCAGCCTAGTACGGGAATGCCTACACCATCACTAGATGTTGCTTCAGCTTCTCACTCTCATGCGGGGGATGATTCTACTAGAGGAAAGAAAAGGAGTATGACTGTTGCTGATATGTTTAATGTTACAGCAAAAGATGGGGCTGATTCCTCTATTGCCAAGTTTTTTTATGCTAATGCCATACCATTTCATGTCTCACGTTCACCATATTTTAAACAAATGTGCAAAGATATTGTAATTGCTGGTCCCTCATATGTTCCACCTGGAGAAACTAAGTTACGCACCACCCTTCTTGATAAAGAGTACTCCAAGGTGAGTATTTTGATGGAGGATATGAGACAAACATGGTTGACAGATGGCTGCTCCATAATCATGGATGGGTGGACCGATATCAAACATCGGCCACTCATCAATCTTATTGTCACTAGTACAGCAGGCTCTTATTTTCTTAGAGCTGTAGATTGTTCAGGCAAAAGGAAGGATGCAACCTTCCAATTTCAGATTTTGAGAGATGCTATAGAGGAGGTTGGAGCCTCTAATGTTGTGCAGGTATGATTTAATTTGATTTTCTTTCGTTCTTATTTTTTATTTTGATTTTCTTCATAGTTATTTAAAATTTTCATTTTGATATCTATATTCTATACTAATCTAGTAATCTCATATCAACTTGATGATATGCCATTGCCAGGTAGTGACCGATTCAGCCCGTGTGTGTAAATTAGCTGGATTGATGGTGGAGAGTGCTTATAAGCACATTTTTTGGACCCCTTGTTGCGTGCATGCATTGAACAATACCTTGAAGGACATTGGGAAGATAGATTGGGTGAAGGCAGTGGTTGCAGAGGCTAGAGAGGTGCAAATGTTCATTTGCAACCATCAGACTTCACTTGCTTTGTTTAGAACATTTTCGAGGAAGGAATTCCTCAAGCCCGTGGAGACTAGATATGCCAGCTACTTCATTTTATTGGAGAGGATGCTTGAGGTCCGAGAGGCTCTACAATTAATGATGGTCAATGTAGAGTGGGGTAGATGGCAAGAGTCAAGCACAGCGGAGGGAAAAAGGGTGAAACAAAAAATCCTTGATGATGACTGGTGGTCCACAATGAGGTAAGAAAATTGGCATTGCTGATTTTATTATTTATTTGAATTATTAAATTTTATTATTGCTGATTTTCATTTTATTATTTAATATTTATAGGCTAGCAGCTTACCTGATTTTAATTTTTGTAACTTGTTTGCACTTGCAGTTATGTATGCTCCTTCATTCAGCCTATTGTGCAAGTGATTAGATATGCTGATACTGACTCTCCTAGCCTTGGAGAGATTTATGAGACCTTTGATAGTATGCTTGGACAGGTCAAACAAGCAATTTATAGCAAGGACCCTTCTTTGGCATTTTATGAGGAGCATCTTAGGCCCATTGTGACGCGACGGTGGGACATTATGAACACCCCGCTTCATATGGCAGCCTATGCTCTCAATCCGAAATGGTATGCACCGAGGCCTGGGAGAGTGGCTCCATCTCATGATGAAGAGGTGAAAGAAGGCTTCATGAGGGCCCTTACAAAAATGTATACTTCAGAGGAATCTACCATACTTCGCACACAATGGCTTGCATTTGCCAATCTTCGTGGTCCAACCTTCGGCAAACCAGAGGCGAGGATGGATAGAGCTACATTGGCTCAAACCGACCCTATTGGATGGTGGACGTGGCATGGGAAGGATGCACCAGAGTTGAGATTACTTGCTGTTCGCCTTCTTTCACAGGTTGCCAGTTCCTCTGCTGCAGAGAGGAATTGGTCCACATATAGCTTCATCCAATCAGTCAAGAGGAACTGCCTTACCTCTAGACGATCGGAGAAGTTGGTGGCAGTACACAGTGCTTTGCGCTTACAGGATCGCCAGTCTAGTGAGTATCGTCAGACTCCAGCCTTACGTTGGGATGTTAATCCCGAAGATGCTACGCAGATTGAGGAGGAGGATGCACATGAGGGATTGGTGGGTGTTCCATTGGTTGAGACAGATCCTTCTATTGACATGGACACTGACACTGACTTAGACTCGTGCTCTGATGGCGAGGGCGATGCTGATTTAGACCTACCTTCTGCTGATTAGGGACCATGGACAGCGATATATTTTCTTAGTTTTATGTTTATCATGTCATTTCATAGTTGAGACTTGGAGCCTTTGGGCATTTTGGTTATAATTATCAAACTTTTATATGATATGTATGCACATTTATAATGAAAAGCATTTGAACTTTGTTAATTTGTTTGTCAATTCTCATGTGAAATCTCAATTCAAGTCTAATGATATGTATTAAGCTTATACAATGTCTAGAATGAATGCTTTATCAATGTTATGCTATGAACTTTTGAAATTTCTCTATATTTTTAAAAATTTCCCTATTTTTGTCCCAGTAGTCCCCTGGTCCCCTAAAAAAGACCAAAAGTACTTTATACCAGAAACTCGTTGCGTACGGTTACCAGTCCCCAGAAACCCCAGCATGGAAAACATTCATGGAAAATGGTGAAAAATCTGGAAAAAGAGGGTATTTTCTAAGTGGAGTTTTTGAAGAAAACAAGTAAATTCATAGAAGAAGGCATGGCATTCATGGAGGAGGTTGTTTGAAGGTTTTGTTGCAGGTTTGGGACTGTTCTACCACTGTCCCTATCAATTTTGGATTGAAAGAGGCAAGTTTGAGAAGCTACAGGAGGATTCTAGGTGTTGGAGAACGCATTGTTTGGCACAAGCTCTCACTGTTCAAGCTTGAAACCTTGTTGTGGTAATTTCATGGCATGTTCAATAAATGTATTTGATTTTTAGCTATTGTTATCAGTCCCTCTTGACCGATTTATTGATGTAATTCATCAGTCATTTTATTGAAAATAAGAGTGCATATGTGCAAATCCGAATTTTTGAATTCTAGAGCATTGTTGCCAATTGTTTGACTAAATATTTGTGGGGATTTTAAAAGGATTTTAAGGTAGTTTGTAAAGGGTGTTGCAACCCTTACATTAGTGGTATCAGAGCTAGAAGATTCTGAGTGCAGAAAAATTCGCCGAAAGGAGGCAGTTTGCACCAAGATTAAGCTTGTCGGTATTTCGGAGAATGTATGGAAGAGGAGCCCAATGTGGTAGGGGTAGAGATAGAGGAAGAATGGACAACTTTGTCCATGGAAATGACTTTAGATCCTTGAGAAGGCAAGTGGAGACGCTCCAAGAAGAGATAAGAAGAGGGTTTGCACAAAGAAAAGAACCAGAGAGTGATGAAGAAGAACCCTTGGAGAATGCTAGTATGACAAGTGAGCGAAGAGATGCAGCTGCAGCAGTTGCGAATGACCCATTATTGAAAGCCCTTTCAAAGATTGGAAAGAGGCCAAAGATTTATGTTCCTACATTCAGTGGAAATTTGAATCCAGAAGAGTTGATAGATTGGATTAATAATATGGAGGAGTATTTTGAATTTGAGGAAATTGAGGACTCTGATAGAGTAAGGTTTGCAAAAACCAAATTAAAGGGCCATGCTTCCATTTGGTGGAGAGAGATTCAGATGGAAAGAGAAAGAAAAGGGAATGAGAAAATAACAAAATGGGACAAAATGATTGAGAAAATGAAAAGGAAATTCATTCCAGTAGACTATGTGCTAGATTTGCTCAAGAAAATGCAAGGATTGAAACAAGGAACGAAGACAATGAAAGAATACACTGAAGAGTTTCATTGGAATCTCATTAGAACGGGACATGCTGAAGCAACTAAGGAGAAGGTTGCAAGGTACATTAATAGTTTGAGGACAAGCATTCAAGAAAATATGACCTTGGTGAGAGTTTTGACAATGGCAGATGCATATCAAATTGCCTTGAAGATTGAAGAAAGAGTGAACAAGAGATTTGAAATAAGCAAAGAGGAAAGGATAAAAATAATGTGCAGCAATATGAGGACAAAAATCAAATTGGAGACACTAAGGGCAGCAAGGAAGAAAGAGGTGAGAGTTCAAATCAGACCCATGATCAAAACTTCAAAGGAAGAGGAAGGTCGAGTAGAGGATTTGGAAGAGAAAATTATAAAATGACTTGTTTTAGATGTGGAGAAGAAGGACATAGGTTTTATGAGTGTCTAGAACAAGAGAAGACAAATAGGAGGACTGAAAATCATGCAAGGACAGCAAATGCAAATGAGGAAGATGCTAAGTCTTCACACTTCTGAGAGGCAGAGAGTGGAAAAACACTTGTTTCAAGAAGAGTCTAGATGAACGAGGGACAGGAACCTAATCAAAGGAGAAGATTGTTCAGAACGAGATACAAATGTGAAGGTAAAGTTTGTAATGTTATTATTGATGGTGGTAGTACTAACAATCTTGTTTCTGAAGAAATGGTGAATAAGTTGCAGTTGGAAAGGAGAAGACACCCACATCCATACCGGATTGCTTGGTTGCAAGATGACTGCAAAGTTTTGGTAAATGAACAATGTCTGGTAAAGTTTAAGATAGGTGATTATCATGATGAAGTATTATGTGATATAATGTTTATGGATGTTTGTCATGTGTTATTGGAAAGAGCTTGGCAGTTTGAAAGGTGTGTAGTGCATGATGTGTATGCTAATACATACTCTTTGATGAAAGATGGAATCAAGCACAAGTTAAAACCCTTGAATGAGGAAAATGGAAAGGTATGTCATAGAAATGGAAATTTTTTGGTTAATGGAGTAAAACAATTAGTGCAAGAGGATGAAGGTGAAGATTTTGATTTGCTAATGCAAGTTGCAACAATATTGATGGCATACAAGAGAGGTAAAATGAAGGTTTCAGTGGAGAAAGAAGATGAGGTAAAAACTGGTTTTTGTAAGAATGATGTTAAATTTGATTTATTTGAGCATGATAAAAGTGATTTACACGATTATGTTGCAGCAAGGAATGCATTGGCAAGTGCAGGAACTATGGTTGAAAGTGAGAAAGGTTATGGAAAGGAGAACATTGAATTGTTTGGTGAACTTCCCTTTGCATCATTTCTTGACTTATGTGATAAAGAGATTGGTATGAATGATAGTTTATTGCAGATTGGAGAGGATAAATCTTTTGATTGTGTTACTAATGTTGATGAGAATATCGAGGATGAAGTGATGGCAGCTGAGAATTGTCTTTTAGAAGGCATGGAGGAAGAGCATAGTGCTGTAACCAAGGGTGATGATGAACAAGTGGTTGCAGCAATAACAAAGATAGAGGTAATGCATGGATTCAATTACTTTCTTGATGATGAAGAAACTAATGTTTATGATTTTCCAGAGTTTTGTAGTGTGGGTTGGTGGGAGATGAATTATGTGAAAAGAGGAAGAATGAAGGATGGAAGAGATATCAAGTTGCAGGGATATGTGAGAAAGAATGTTAAAGTGGACAAGGTGGGAAGATGGATTCAATTTGAGCGTGGAATCTACAAATGTTTATGAGTCACACTCATGAAACATTTTTTTCTACCGCGGGTGTCTGATGCAGGAGCATCCATGGCTATATGCAATCCTGTATTGGTTTGAAGGTTAAAATTTTGTTTCAATTTTGAAATTTTGATTTTGAGATGGATTATTTGGTGGAAAATAATGTTGGAATGATTAATTTCATTTATTCTTGTGTTAAGTGATCAAAAAGCATGAAAAGCATTGACAAGGTGAAAAAGTAAGGTAATAATGCAATTTTGATTTTCCAATTTTTAAACTCTTCAAAATGAATTCATAAGGTGTGGAAATTGAATAAAATAATGTTTTAAAATGCATTTCAAAAATCCCTAAAAAGTAGGGACTAGGGGAAGTGGATGCCAAGGTTAGCTAATCTTGGATTTTGGCCTTTTTGGGTGAAAATGGTCAAACCAATGCTTGATGGGAGTTATGATTTTGATTGGTTGGATTTTTATTTTTTTTATTTTTAGATTTTTGGTGGGAATTAATGGGGCAGCTCAGAAGAAGTCATGAGTTTTGGAGAAGAAGGAAAAATGAATGTGAAAACATTCATGGATAATGGTGAAAAATCTGGAAAAGGAAGTGATTTTCTAAGTGGAGTTTTTGAAGAAAACAAGTAAATTCATAGAAGGTAGGGCATTCATGGAGGAGGTTGTTTGAAGGTTTTGTTGCAGGTTTGGGACTGTTCTACCACAGTCCATATCAATTCCAGATTGAAAGAGGCAAATTTGAGAAGCTACAGGAGAATTCTAGGTGCTGGAGAATGCATTGTTTGGCACAAGCTCTCACTGTTCAAGCTTGAAACCTTGTTGTGGTAATTTCATGGCATGTTTAATAAATGTATTTGATTTTTAACTGTTGTTATCAATCCCTCTTGACCGATTTATTGATGTAATCCATCATTCATTTTATTGCAAATAAGAGTGCATATGTGCAGTCCAAATTTCTAAATTCTAGAGCATTGTTGCCAATTGTTTGACTAAATGTTTGTGGGGATTTTACAAGGATTTTAAAGTAGTTTGTGAAGGGTGTTGCACCCCTTACATTAGATCTTGTCTTTGAAAATTAGGTCTTCTAAAAGTGTAATTTTTGTTCTTGGAATGCAAGTGTTTTGAGCAATCAGTGCAACTCTTTTGCTGTTCATCGTTTGTAGAACATTGACCTTTTTCAAAGCCAACTCCAACTTTGTCATTAGGAGCCTTCTGTGCATTTAAAATCTTGTCCAAGGATATAGAACTTTTCTGATTTATCTTTTCTTCACTTAGCAGTTTAGAAGATTTGTCTATGTTTCTAAGTGAAACAACCTTAGCTTCAAGTCTTTCTATATTCTCTTCTTTAATCTTCAACTGATTTTTGATTTCTTCTTCTATTTTCTTTCCCTCTTCAACCTGGACCTTCAAGTTAACAATTAGATTTTCAGCTTCTTTAATCTAATTTTTCAGATCAACCATCTTCTTCTCAGCTTCCTCAAGTGCTTGAGATATTTTTGTTTTTGCATCATCTTCTCGTAACAACAACTTCAAATTCTGATTTTTCTTCCTAAGTTTCTTAATTTCACTTAAAGCACTAATTAGTTCTGCTTCAAAATCAACTTCAGCTTCTTCATCATATTGCTCATCATCTAAATCTTCAACTTCATTCTCAAGTGAGTTTACTTCTTCAGCGATAAACAAAATTTCTTCTGCTGAAGACATGTCACTAACTTTTGATGAACTATTATGATCATTTGAATAAAAACTTTTAGCAGATTTCTTATGCTTATTCTTCTTACCTTGATACTCCTTCTTGGAATGTTTTGATTTCTTCTCACAATTGTTGTCCTCATTCTTCTCATAAGGGCATTTAGTTGCATAGTGTCCTCTCTTACCACAGTTGAAGCATTTAAAAGGCAACTTGCCTTTGTATTTACCGGAACCCTTCTTCAACTTTCATATGAAATATGCTTCTTCTGAATCAGAATTATCATCCGAACTGTCACTTGATACATGTTCCTTTTGTTTTCCTTTCTTTGATGCTTTGAAGGTTGTCTCTTTCTTTGATGAAGGTTCAATATTGTCCTCATCGCATAAGCTATCAAGATACCTGAAGCTTATCAATTGACATGTTGTCAAGGTCAACCATCTCTTCTATAACAGAAATCTTTGCATCAAATCTTAATGGTAAAGACCTTAAGATTTTTCTGAATAACAACACTATCTTCAACCTTTTCACCAAGACCCTTAAGGGAGTTCACAACTTCATCTACTCTTCGAAAATAAGCAGCCACATTTTCTTCAAACTGCATTCAATGAGTTTGAAGTTTGGCCTTCTTAACTTTTTCATCTCCTTCATAAGCATACCTAAGCTTATCCCACATGGCTTGAGTAGTGTCATAGTGCATGACTTTTACAAATTCAGTTTCTGACAATGCACACAATATTGCATTCATGGCCTTTGCATTGCTTTCAAAAGCTCTCTTTTCATTAGCAATGGATGGTGGATTCTAAGGAGGTTTGTAACTAGACACAACGCTGTTCCAAACATCAAATCCCAAGTATGCTCTCATTCTAACACACCAAAAAGCATAATTGGTACCATCAAATAGAGGAGCCCTATTCGTTGCTAGTCCTTCCAAAGCATTCATTTTGTGACCACACAGAAACAACCTTCAAGCTTTTAAGCTTTTGCAAAAGGTACCTGCTCTGATACCAATGAAAAGATCGCACAGCAAATACTAAGAGGGGCGGGGGGTGAATTAGTATTTGAAAACTTTTAAAACTTTAAACCTCATAAACCATATAAATTAGAAATCAAATCATTGAAAACAACATAAGAACACCATGAACAAAATGAACACTGGGATTACGTGGAAAACCCTTTCGGGTAAAAAATTGCTTTTATTTCTCCAAAGGGCACCAACCCTGTTTACATAAGTGAGCACCAACCCTCAGAAAGCACCAACTTCGATTTGTAGAGGCACCAACCTCGAACCAACTGAAGCACCAACTTCAGTGTTGCTAAGGCACCAACTCCAGACTTCAAGAACACTAAAACTAAACACAAAAACTCCTTCCCCTACGCTTAATCACTTTACAGTTTACTCCACTCCAAATCGTACTCAAGACTGCTGTAGTTGATTATTCAGTTCAACATGCTTAGAAATCTTCACAACTCTACTAACACCTCTTGTTCAATGTTCTCAACATCATAAACCAGAAACACCAAGCAGCTCGAACCACATAGAAAATGATTGAAAGCAGTGATAAAATCACACACATTTATCAAAGTATAAGGCAACATTCGTTCACCCGCAGCACATATATCCTTACAGCAGAAAGGAATAGAGCTCACACAACATACAAAACCAACTCCTAAATTACACACGCATAAACCTATGCCTGCAACCTCCAAATACATTTGAAACCAAAATAAAAGTTATTTTGTATGCTCCCAAAACTCTACCAAGTAGAGGCCATATACAAAACATAGACAGCAGAAAATATTGATCTCCCTCCTCATGCAATTCTCATTGAATATGACACAATTCACATCTCTTTTAGGTCAAGGACAAAAACTCTTACACCATAAATCATCGATACAATTATATGGATACTTGAAAAGCAACTCCCAGAAAAGAAAAAAAAAATGTCTCTACACCCAACTTGATATATTTGTTAGAGGATATCGATGATCTCCCTTTTTAAAAATACGTCCATAGACTCAAGCATCTCTAAGAACTCGCAGCAGCTCCTTTTTTATTCACTACAGCCAAAGCTTCACCTCACGCAAAACAACAATAAAATTGAATCCATTCTTCTAGAAATTGAAAAAAAAAGATGTTTTTTTTTAAACATGAAGACCCGCACCATAAAAGAGGAGTAATCGCTCAAGAAAAAAAATACTTGACATAAATTCAAAATCGTGCCTCGTAAAAAAATCAAAGACATTAAGTTAGCCGCCACGCAAACACTGAAAAGAATTGCCACAAATTTTTTCATTTTTGAGAATAATTGCAGCAAATAAAGGAGTCGTCAGATGCAATCTTTTAATTATATCAAGCCGTCCTACTAAATACGAAGCCGTTTAACATGCAGCACTCAAAGAATCGATGCCATTTTTCATTTCAAAACAAACACATTGCAGCCCAAGACAAGAATAGATCTTCATAAACCATCACCAAACTTTGAAAACGTCAAACCAAATAAAAACCCGATACAACTAATTTTTGAAGCCGTCAAAACCGTTACTTATGGAAAACATTACAAGCTAAAGCCATCATAATAGATGAGCCACCCAAGATTAATTTAGTTTTTGAAGCCGTCCTCCCTTAAGATAGGCATTGAATTTATCCTTCAAAAACAAGAATAAAAAAAAAAACTTTCCACAAAGCAAAGATAATTAAATCATATTATTTCATAGCCAGATGAATAAATGTGATAACTATGCTTGTAAGTAAGATATGTGCCACCTCCTTAAAAGTGAAATTTGTCTCAAATGAAACCAAGATGAAGGAAATAATAAAGCCATCGATGCAAAGATGCTTTGACCATTCAAAAAAAAATCTGACTTCACATCATGCTGATTTGGCACTATGAAGCTCCACTTGTCATAAAATAAACAAAAGGCTGACAAGGAGACAAATAAGCAGCTGATGTAGATAGGCAAGTAGCTGAAGCAGACAACCAACCAACTCAAACTAACACACAGGAAATTCAAGTAGGCAACCAAGGAGCTCAAGCTGCTCAAGCACACAACCAGGTAGCTGAAGCAAGCAGACACCTAGCTCAACCTTGACATCAATGACAAAATTATTCCAACAAGCATATGCTATATTTGATAAAGAGGTATATTGTGATGAATTATTATTTCATATTTTTCGCCATTCTAATTTTTGTAGAAATTGAGGTGCCACATTACCTCCATTACATTTCCTCAAGTTTTCCTAGGAAGCAAACATTGGAATAAAACAAATTTAATCATTATTTTCACAAAAACAACAATTGTCTAAACTCTTGTAAAACTTAAAGCAAAATATCACCTTCAGATTGCAAAGATGGACTCTACCTCAATATATTAACTATTTATAGTCTTATTTATTTCGATTTTGGAAGCATTCTTGTATAGAATCTATGTATTTGGGTAAAATAAATAATACCCTTTTGAGCATATCACTAATGGCAAATAATATTGGCAGAAGATTAGAAAATCTCCATACCATAGCAGAAAATTGCTCAAAAAAGACAAGTAAAACCCTTTATGCAATGAAAAAAATGCCTGACTAGGTCAAAATCACATTCAATCGATCAAATATTGGTAAAGTTTGCAATTACTTGTGATTTTTCCAATTAAATTGTGATTTTTAAGAAAAATCATTAAACGATTTTAGGCAATTGTATTTTTTTTTTTGTGGGGCGGGCGGGGGGGGGAATTTCCAAGAATGGTGATTCCTGATTAATCACACTTTAATCATGATTTTTGCTTCTATTTGTTTGGATTGTGGACTAGTGCTTGTTTTAAGATAACTTTGATCATATGCATGATGTTAGACAAGCCCACCAACGAAGAAAACAATAAATAAATAACCATACGTGATGAAACACTTAATGTTGGTGAGTAGTGGATACCTTTATTTAATGCTTTGTAATGGCTAGTTATTTTCTCCTATGGTGGTATCTCGAGGCATCACATCTATGCAAGAGAAAGCTTGGAAAAGTTCAATATAGGATTTTTACATCAACATTTCTTATCACACTCCATGATCCATCATCAAGAAGAAGAAATGTAAATGAGGATTGTTGCAAATAGCTATCAATTTATAGTGGCATCAATGCCAAAGGATGACCACCTAGGGAAAGGAAGAAATACAAAAATAAAATGTACTTCCCATTATATAATAATAAAATCAGTGTTGAACCCAAAAAATTTAAAATTAAATGTTCAATCTAAATTATTGATCTTTTTAAAAAAAATTGGCCTTTTTCTCCTTGCCTTCTAAAATATTTAATTTAATTATTATTCTTAATTACTTTTTTGGTTTTTTTAAATGAAATGTTGTATCTACTTATTTCAATTTGTTTTTTTAAATGAGTAAATAATGGATCACCACAAATAGATTGATTTTGGTCCCTCATGTAAGTGCTTGCTTAGCTCAACAACTTTTCTTAACCATCCTTTGAAATAGTTATTCTCCACCCCTAAGACTTTGGTATCTTCAACATAGATATGGCACGTTGCATTAAAAGAACATTCCACCAAAGCTAACTAGTTAACATGTTCATGTTATATGACTTCAACATGCTCTTTGATCCTAGTACAAATAAAGCCACCAGTTTCTCCTATGAATGTTAACCCAAATGACCTTTCAACTTTATAAACCCCAAAATTATGATAAGTTTTCCTACAATCATTAGTGGATTTGATAAATCTCCTTAATTTGTTATGTCGTTTAAATGTCATCTTGATGGACTTCTCTTTAGGATTTTTAAAATCTTATTGGAGATCCAAAGAGTTCTCCATAATTTAAAAAATTTCATGGCCCAACTTCTTTAAAAGTTCTTGGAATCTGTTTATTTCTATATCCATTTTTCTTGAAAACCCAAGACAAGTACCGAATTTCTTGCTCAATATGCTCCTCATAACATACTTGCAATATTTATGGCACTTGCATTTTAGGTTGGGGAATAATGAGAAGAGGCATGAGGATAAAGGTCAACAACTTTCCTACACACCAGCCACGACAAAGACCCATCATTCTATAGCTCCTTGGAAAATTTATAACTGTCCACAATGTTGCTTAAATGGTTGTGAAACTCCTCCAACTTATCTAAACTAAGCTACCAAGTTAGTTTAGTATCATTACCATTACGCTTTCACAATCTATGTTTAAATGAAAAGTAATTGAGAGCTTTCTCTTCAAAATAAGCCATAAAAATATCAGCCACCACCAAAAATAGTAATGACCCCATTCTAACACCGAATTAAAAATTATCAAAATTTCATTCTCCTCCACCTCCTTGGCTTTAAGAACTCATTAGAATAAACTAAATCCTTTATGACTCAAGAAGTCTTACCCACTAATGGTTTGATTTTCTTTACAAGGCAAGCCACCAACTTCTATGTAGAAGAAACAATGGTATCAACAATAGATCTTCTTGAAGCATTATGAAATTTTTTGTATTGAGCCATCTTTCAAGTCAAATCCTAGCAATTCCTCATTTTGTGGGTCATGAAGGTTACTTTTGTCATTTCTAGTCAATATCTTTCTAGGGCCAACAAAAGGAGTTTTCCAACACATCAAGCAAGGCAAGGATGAGAAGCTCGACAAGGCAAGACAATCTAAGGCATAGAAATGGTACATCGAAACTCATGAAGTGTCTATAAGGAGTGTCCAAGTTTCAAGGTGAAACCATGAAAAAAGGGTGCATAAGTGAGAAAGCATGCACCTCCTCGAGGAGATGTCCAAAATTCAATGGCAAAACTCAAAAAAAAAGTGCATAGTAGGTCAAAATAAGGGCTTTCAAGTGAAAAGAAGGCCTTAGCAAGGCAAAAGGCATGCTTTCTAGACTTTAGTGAAAGGGTTATAGCAAGTCAGCTTCAAATTAGAATAAAAAGTAAACTTTAAGTGAAAATGTCAACATGAAATTAGAACAAAAAGTGAACATTTTGGTCCAAAAGTGATTTAAATGACAAAAGGGAACAATCTTTCACTTAAGCAACAATGTCAACTTTAAAACATGAATAAGGGATGGGTAAGTGAGAAAGCATGCATTTCATGAATTAAATGTCAGCTTTAAAACATGAAAAAGGGTGCATAAGTGACAAAGGTTGTACTTCATGGGGGAGATGACATGTTTTAAGTGAAAAATATGAAAAACTAAACCTAGACCCCAAAAAGTGTGCTTAGGTGAGGAAAGTCACTTACGTGAACATAAAATTAGTAGAAAAAGTGCATACAAGTCTCAAAGTGTGCCCATGAGTTAATTGAACTTCATTTAGAAAAAAAATTAAAAAGGTGCATGACTGTCTCAAAAGTGTTCCGGGAGAGAGAAAATTGCTTAAGAAAGAAATTATATTAATGTCCACTAATGACCAAAAGTAGATCAATGGGACTCAAGAGTATAGATGTTTATAATAGAGAGTACTATGAAGAAAAACCTAGAAAGGCCCCACAAAGGGGAAGAACAAAAGTAAAGAAATATGAAACAAGGAACCATCCACAAGACTAGTCAAGAAAATAGTACATAGAAGGGGGAACAAGATCCCCAAAGACCCAATGCTATGGAAAATTGGAGATCATCAAGTATCACTGTTTGGACAAGAAATGGTGAAGTCACTGGTACCATCATTGATCACTATTAAGGGACCAATACAAGATTTCATAATGCACATCAAGGAGTGCCAAGGGCAAGGAGGTCAAGCAAAGTACTCCCCTTAGGATCACATCTAACATCCAAGGCCAAAGTAACCCTTGTATTAGTGAAAAAGCTCGTAATGTGCATCTACCCCTATGGCTAGGTGGTGGCTGAAGAGTAGATCTATTCTGATGAGAGGAAGCTGAACCGCACCATTGGGAAGAAACAAGACCATGATGTCAAGGAGGAACATGTCAAGGGAAAAGCTATGAGAAATGTCATCTCACAAGTCTATCTACGTCTATAAACGAAGTAGCAATATCCAAAGGACATTTAGAGCTGCCAATCTCGTAGATATGTTGGAAGAAGGAGGTGATCAAGCTAGAGGTTCTAGAACCTTGAAAGACCTCATGGAAGGATATCTAAAAAAATGGGTGATTTCCTCTCAAAGATAAGGGGCCAAACACCATACTAAGATATCTAGACCAATTAGGATATAAAAAAAGTGCATGCAAGCCTCAAAGCATGCCCATGAGTTAAGTGAACTTTAAATTATAACAGAGGTATGTAGCTTGTAAGTGTCTTAAAAGTGCTCTAGAAGAGAGAAAATTACTTAAGAGAACTTCAAATTTGGAATATGCACCCCTGTTTTTTTGTTTTCAATCTGCTGTGGTTGTTGTTTTCTGAGTTTGCTGGTTATTGTTTTCTTCAATGCTTTTTTTTTCAAATGTATTTTTATCATAAAGAACAGATTGCATTGAACATGAAACTAAGATTCTAAAGCTTTCCAAAGAGATTGAAACAACAACATGAACATTCAATTTTCTGTTTTCAAATCAGAATAATACAACATTCTTTTCAGACCTGTTTGAGCTTGTTACAACAGCAAATAAGAGATTTGAAGACCACAATCAGCTCCCAAGCAATGATTCTCGTTTTATCTTGGTTTCCCAACACCTTTGCCTCCTTTTTCAGCTTCACAAAGAACAATGACCAAACCCAGCTTTGCTGGTTGCAACAAGGGTTTCACAGCAGCAGAGAGGCATCCCTCTCACAAGTTCGATTCACCTTAGAAAATCCAAATCTTCATCAAAAAATACAAACTAGTGCTTGAAATAATCGGCATGGAGAGTCTCATCATTATTTCCAATACCCATTTTGATTCTTCAAGTCAACTTAGAGATATGAGCAATAAGGTGGATTCTCACCTAGAAATGCAAAGCCCAGAAAATGAAACCAAACACACCAAAATCTTTAGCAAACACACCAAAACTGAATACGAAGCATTCCACACCAAAAACCATCAAAAATACTGAAATATCCTCATCTTTTCTTCACTGTAAATCAATCTTTTGAAGCTCCTATGATCTCAACTATCTGTAAACACCAATATCTGATTAGGGTGGATGTTTCACCACCAAAACCAGCCAATACGATGGAGGGTTCTCGTCCTCACAATGCAGCCCAGGCAATCAGAAGACAATTCGGAAGCATTTCAGTATGTTGTCAAAGTCTAGATGATGAAAATGAGAACCAACTTCAAAATATGAACTTAGAACAATGGATTTTAAAAAACTCTTAATTCCTCTCTAGAAATGCACGCCCCTCTACTTTTTAATATTTTAACATTTTATAATATTATCTCCTTTTCTCATAGGCGTCCAAGCTTAAGGAGGAAATATAATATTTAATGAACTTTTAAAAACAACTTAAAGTTGTTTCATTAGGCGCATTGGCACACTTTTATGACCACTTTACCCCTCAATATAATGTTATAACATAACTTTATAATTTAACTTTATAAAATCACTTAAGTAGTCAAACAAGCAAATATTAAACTGCAACCTTAGGCTCTCCAACTAAAAACTGGATAATAATGCTGCTGCAAGAACACTGGCCTGGGACCAACTCCCCCCAAAGGTGACTTACTAAAACTAGCACTACTATAAATAGTAAGATATGCCAAATGCAAAAAACTGAGCGAAACTAAAGACCAATCAGGAAACTGTGACCAACTGAAGATGGCAACATCAAGACCAGCCACTGCTAGAAATAGGAACCCCCTCCGAAAAACCCAACACTGAACATTAATGTTGGCAACTGAGTCCCCTAACCACATCAACCAGCCTACAGGAACTCTAGAATAGGCTAATTGAAATATTGCACTGCTCAGGAGCGAGAAGGGGACATTACAAAATTACAATAAAAATGAACTTTAAGTGAAAACTTGCATAAGTTGTCCAATGTCCATGAAAAATCAAAACAAAAAATGTTGCATTGGTGAAAAAGCACACACTTTTTTGTTTAAGTGACAATGCCAACTTGAAAATATAAGAAAAAGTGTGCCTAAGCCACTTAACTCAAAAGCACAATTGGTCTATATATCTAAAGAAAGTAGAGGGATGATTGCATGTGTCCTAGTACAGGCAATAGTATCTCCCCTAGATCTCATAGTAAATGAGGCACTTGAAAATGAAATGTTCCTTGGTCTCCTACCTCTGGGAGGGATTAAAGATGGAAAATCCGATTAGGGAAAGGAACTTCAAATTAGAACAAATTGTGAACTTTAAGTGAAAATTTGCATAACTTATTCAATGTCCATGAAAAATTAGAATAAAAAGTTGCATAAGTGAAAAAGCACAAGTAGAAAAAGTGCATACAAGCCTCAAAGTATGTCCATGAGTTAAGTGAACTTCAAATTAGAACAAAAAAGGTGCATGAGTGTCTCAAAAGTGCTCTAGGAAATAGAAAAATACTTAAGGGAACTTCAAATAAGAACAAAGTGAACTTTCAAGTGAGAACTTGCATAAACTATCCAATGTCCATGAAACATTAGGGCAAAAAGTTGCATAAGTGAAAAAGATCATGCTTTTTCACTTAAGTGACAATGAAAACTTAGAAATATAACAAAAAGTGTGCCTAAGTCATTTAAGTCAAAAACATCAAAAGTTGCTTTGGTGACTCAAAAGTGGGAACTTCAAGAGGAAATAGACAAGTTTCAAGTGAGAAAAGTTGTCCTTAAACTCAAAGCATGCCCTCTACATGGAGAAGTCCAAATTCACCTTCAAAACACAAAAGATGCCACATTGAAGAAAGTTTTGCAGCAAATTCTTCAAGTTTCATTGCACTTGTCTGAGTCTTCATCATTTACAATAGTCCTCATTGGAAACCTTATCGTTTCCTTCATTCTTCAATCCAAGGCACTTCAAGGTTGATAATTTTTCTCGAAAGAGGTCTTCATCATTGACAACATCTAAGGCACTAAATAGTAAACTTAACAAGTTTCTAAGGAACGAATCATATTCAAGTCACCAAGATTGTTTGGTGAGTTGTCAATGGTTGTTAGGGTTTGGTTTCAAGTTTCTTGAAAGGATCCGCCATGGTTTGAATGAAGGTGTGTCATGTCCCCATCCTAGATGCTACAGTGGCGAGGTTAGCCTATCATTTGATCCTCGTGAGGCAGAGGGTTTCGAGGATCCTTTTGGCAGTTACTTCGGTGTTGGTTAGCTCCGGTTTGCGGTGTGTCGGGTTTGGGCCTTCCAGAATCTTCCAGAGAGTCTTTTCAGAGAACTTTCTATTTTTAGAAAGTTAGGTCGGACGGAAGTTGCTATTTCGGGCGGGGCACCGGTGCAGTGGTAGCTCAGATTCGACCTGGTTCAGTAATTGTTTGATTTGACGGAGAAATAAGGGGTAATTACTGAGTTACGAAATATTTAATAATTTGACTTTATTATAAAGTCACTTTATTGAAATATTAAAATATTTAATTATTTGGCTAAGTTATAAAGTATTTAATTATACTTTATATTATATTATTAAAAGGTGATTTAATGAGTATTTAATGCTCATTAAAAAGGGACGCCAATAATTAAATAAATTTCTCCTAAGTCTAAAGTGAAAATTAAATCATTAATTTAAATGATTATTTTAATGGAGAATTAGGTCGAACTTTTCAAAGAAGAATATATTGTTCTTCCCAAGGCAAAATCGAACTATCAAGTTTATTATTCAATTTTGTCTTCTGAGCATCTGAGCTTTGGAGTTTGCAAACCCTAGGGTTTCTGGAGAACGTAACCTCTTCAGAGATCAGGCATACTGAGGCTGTGAGATACCAGCTGAAGATTGCACTTGGTGATTTCATCCAGAAGTCACAGATTGAGCTTAATCATTTAATCAGACAGAGATTCATCAGCATTCAGCAGAGATCATTCATCTTCCATCAGAGGCGACTTCATTCATTTCCATACATCTGAGTTCAGGCACAAATTTCAAGAAATCGTACTTGCATTTATTGCTGCAGGCTGGCCGTACTGTACCAGCAGGCCGTACATCTGTACTTCAAGCCGTACTTGTCAAGTTCCTGAGGAAACGCCTTCCTTCATCTGTTTCTGGTGTCTGGACATTGGGCGCCATGATTTACTGAGGGTGTGCATTGTCTATCGAGTCAGAGATCATCCTTTCATTGGCCGTACCATCTCATTTATTGCTGCAGCCGCCACCTACAGAAAAACCAGGTTTTTCATTAATAATTTCTCTGTCTTTCATCTCTGGCTTCATCTATGTTATTGTAATTGCTCTGGACATTGAATATATTGAGTCGCCTATCTTATTTGAGCATAAATTGCCAGTTTGGAATTTATTTAGATTTTATATGAATTTCTAAGCAAAATCGCATTTTTACATTATTGTCAAAAAACCTTCAAAATCACAAAAACACCAAAAATTGCAAAAACGACAAAAAAATCAATTAGGGTTTGAACAGAGAACCACCAGGGTTCTGACAGTGGTATCAGAGCACAGATCTCCTGCCATCCTGTGCTTTACAGTGATTATTCAGAATACAGTGCATTTCTGGGTTGCCTTTTATGAACCAAGACATTATTCAGTATACCAGAGGTGTAGGGACAGGCAAAGACGAAGACTGGACAGGTCCTCCGATTCCAGAAGGTCAGACAGTATCAGGAGTGCTTGGTTTTCACAGATCCAGTTCAGACGGTAGTGAAAACAGTGTTGCAACCCTAATGGCAGATCGTGAGACTTCCTCAGAGACTCGCAGGGATCCAGGGAAGGCACATGCGGAGGGTGACATTACTGATGAGGAGTTTAGACGGAGACACGACAACATGATGGATATGATGTCGCAGTTGATGGGTACTATTAGGCAGTGTACGCCCACACAGCCTCATTTCATACAGACTGGACAGACGAGCGGGACCACTCCAGTGGATCAGCCATTGGCATCAGCTCCTAGGCAGCCGTTACCGATCTATCAGGAGCGTAGGCCAGGCCAGCCTACTTTCTTACCCAGAGATACTCCACCTCGGACTCCAGGGGCAGAGCATCAGGTGCATCATCAGGACTTCCAGCCACAGAACGGCATGTCGGTGGCAGACTTGACGAGATTTCATGGCGAGTACATGTCTTTAGCGCCTGAGATCCGGCAGGCACTCACGTTTCATGAGTTTATAGATGTCTATAAACCCAGAGGAGGTAGATTTGATCGTAGACCCCCACAGCATCAGCAGCAGCAGCCACAGGTGAATAGGGATTTACAATATGCTGTGAGCAAGATTACACTGCCATATTTTGATGGGTCAGAGAAGACATCAGCTAGGTCATGGGTCCAAAAATTGGACAACTATCTGTCACTTAGACCTATGCAGGAGGATGAGGCAATTAAATTTGCCACTTTACATCTGGACGGAGTAGCGCATGATTGGTGGCACCACGGCATGTACACATTAGGCCATCATGCTGTTAATACCTATCAGGAGTTCACGAGCAGATTGATAGAAAGATTTGATAGGAAGGATCCAGAGTTGTATTTCAGAGAGTTGGCTCAGCTCAGACAGACTGGTAGTCTGGAAGCATACATTGGCGAGTTTCAGAGAGTGGCAGTCATGGTGACTGGCATTTCAGAGAGGAGACTCATTATATTATTTGTTGAGGGTTTGACAGAACCCATGAGAGGTTGGGTCAAGGCTTTTGACCCTCCCACACTTCAGGAGGCCATGCGGAAGGCACGCAGCATGGAACTTGCCGCACCTCGCAGCAAGTTCAATTCAGGGTCCACTCCATACATGAGACCCAACAGGCTTTCGATAGAAACAATGACAGAAATAGACCCTTTGACAGGAGGAAGGATCAACAGGATCCTAAGAGACAGAATGCACCCCCGTTTGACAGAGAAACTTTGAACGAATTACGTAAGAAGAAGTTGTGTTTCTGGTGCAAGGCACCCTATGATGAAAAGCACATATGCCCACTTCGTCCGAAAGTCAAAAATAACCAAATGGAGTGGTATTATGAGGGCGAAGAGCAATCTGATCTGTCAGACCAGCAAGCTGATTCCGAGCCTTCAGATGATGAGAAGTCCGAAAATGAGAATGAACATGAAGGTGGAAGGAAGCTACAGGAAGCCCATCTGACTAGCCTTCAGAGAGATGGTTCATTTCGACTCCGTGGGCTCTTAGCAGGTCAGAAGGTGATTACTTTGTTGGATACGGGTGCGACACATAATTTTATTGATGCACGTCTAGTGGAGAGACGTGGTATCCAGACAGAGGCTTTCGAGGGTATCCGAGTCAAGGTAGCTGACGGATACACGCTCAGGTGCGACAGGAAGATTACTGATCTGCCGATGAGATTGAACAACTATGAATTCAAGACTGAATTCTATGTTGTTAATATGGGTGATACAGATGTGGTACTAGGGATGGCATGGTTACATGATTTGGGTGAGTTCACGCTCAACCTACGGGATATGGAGATGAAATTCAAGGTTGACGGAAGGCCACATGTCATCAAGGCAATTCGGGACAGTAATCTTAGGATGGTTTCATTTAGACGGATGGAGAGGCTCATTCGTCATGATATGGTTGACTGGGCGGCTGAGTGCATGTTGATGCCAGCCCAGCAGGAGCCGCAGAAGGGTGAGTACCACCCTGACATACAGATTCTGAGGACTAAACACTCCAAAGTGTTTAGTGATATTCCACCTGGTAGGCCTCCAGATAGAGGTACAGAGCACATTATTGAGTTGGAGGAGGGCGCAAAGCCCGTTATGATTACTCCCTACCGACATCCGAAACGACTCAAAGATGAGATAGAGAAGACCATTAATGAGTTGTTGGCTATGGGTCATATCAGACCTAGCAAATCCCCTTTTGCTTCATCGGTTGTATTGGTGAAGAAGAAGGATGGATCCCTTCGGATGTGCATCGATTACAGGCAGCTCAACAAAAGAACCATCAAGAATAGGTACCCCATTCCGCGCATTGATGAGCTGATAGATGAGTTGCATGGTGCAGTCTTCTTTACGAAGATTGATTTGAGATCAGGGTACCATCAGATACAGATGAGGGAGCAGGCCATTGAGAAAACCGCTTTCCGGTGTCATTGCGGTCACTTCGAGTTCTTGGTTATGCCCTTCGGGTTAACCAATGCACCTGCCACCTTTCAGGCGACTATGAACAGGGTTTTCAGTGCTCAGTTGAGGAGATTTGTGTTAGTCTTCTTCGACAACATTTTGGTTTATAGCGAGGTCATGGGAGAATTTTGGCTCATTTGAATACGGTATTGGGCATCTTAGCGGATAGGTCTTTCTATGCTAGGGAGTCCAAGTCACGAGCTGGCATGGAGGGATTGCTATATGCAGGGGCATCATCCGGTGCCAAGGAGTGAGTATGGACCACGAAGGTCAGAGCTATTGTTAGCTGGCGCTGTGCACGGGGAACCTTACGCGTCGGAGGGGTTTTTCGTGGGTTGTGTGCATTCGGGAGGTTTGTTGGCGGGTTCTCCCGTCCGCAGCACCCATACGAGACTTGACGAAGAAGGGGCTTTTACTTGGTCACCACAGGCTCAGGAGTGCTTTGACAGGTTTAAGGTGATCATGACTTCGTGTCTAGTGCTAGCATTACCTGACTTTACGAAGTCATTTGATTTGATTTGCAATGCTTCAGGAGAGGGCATTGGTGCGTTTACGATGCGGGGAGGCGTCATCGATTTACATTTGAAGGCGGGGAAACTTCGGGGTCTGAGAGATTTTTATAGCATTTACGACAAGAGATGTTAGCCACTATGCATGCATTGGCTAAGTTTAGGCAGTACCTGGTAGGCAGCAAATTCAGTGTTCGCACAGATCATAACAGCCTAAAACATTTCCTTGGACAGCGAGACTTGAATGAGAGGCAGCAAAAATGGGTCAGTAAACTGCAGTCATATGACTTCGATATTACTTTCATTAAGGGGAAGCAGAATATAGTAGCTGACGCCTTGTCTCGCAGACCTCAGTTGAATGCCTTAGCACAGATCACAGAGGATTGGAGGCATCGGATTATAGCTGAGTATGCTAAGAACCCATGGGCTTCTAGCATCATTGACAGGATAGAGCAGGACGACAGGTATACTGTTGTAGATGACTTGATCATTTACAAGGGGCGGATTCTTTTGGTTCCTGACTCTGAGTTACGGACTACAGTTTTGAGAACCTTTCACGAACTTCCTATGGCGGGCCATCCTGGATACTACAAGACTTACAAAATGGTTCGGGAACGGTTTACTTGGAAAGGGCTGAAAACTGATGTTTTGCAGTATGTCCGTGAGTGTTCTGTGTGCCAACAGAACAAGCAGGAGCACACTTATCCTGCTGGATTACTTCAGCCACTTCCGATACCTGACAGGAAGTGGGAGTGTTTATCTATGGACTTTATCGCGGGTTTGCCGAAAGCCCAGGGTAAAGATTGCATTTATGTAGTGGTCGATCGGTTGACTAAGTACGCCCATTTCTTCCCGATTACGACTACTTTCACAGCATCGCAGACTGCAGAGTTGTTCTTCAGAGAGGTTTTCCGGTTGCATGGATTGCCTCGGACGATAGTCAGCGATAGAGACAGCCGGTTCATGAGCAACTTTTGGCAGGAGTTGTTCAGACTTTGTGGGACCGAGCTGACACCGAGTACCAGCTACCATCCACAGACCGAGGGACAGACAGAGATTGTCAATAAGTGGGTGGAAGGTTATTTGCGCAATTATATAGCTGGTCAGCAGAGAGCTTGGGTGAGGTGGATTTACTTGTGCGAGTATTGTTATAACTCGACCCACCATATGACGATACAGATGACCCCCTTCATGGCATTGTACGGGTATGAGGCGCCCAATCTTCTGGATTTGATTTTGAGTGATAGTAGAGTGCCGAGTGCAGGTGATATGATGCAGAGTCAGTAGGACATCTTGAGGTCTCTCCGAGACAATATCCAGCAGGCACAGAATCAGCATAAGCGATATCTTGTCCGGAGAGGAAAGAAGGAGTTAGCCTTGTTTTGAGGTGGGTGATATGGTGTACCTCATGTTGCGGCCGTATGGAATGGGTCTACTATAGCGGAAAAGAGTGGGCGGAAGAAACTAAAACCTCGCTACTATGGTCCATTTCGTGTTGTCAGACGAGTGGGCGAGGTTGCTTATGAGTTGGACTTGCCAGCTGATAGCAAGGTCCATAATGTATTTCACGTTTCTCGCCTGAAGAAGGCATTGGGTCAACATGTTGTTCCCTCTCCAGTTTTGCCACCCCTTGATGATGAAGGGAAACTGATACTAGTACCTGAGGCCATCCTTGATATGAGAGAGAGACACCTTCGGAGGCGTGTGATCAGGGAATATCTGGTCAAGTGGAGAGATTTGCCAGTTGAGGATGCTACATGGGAGTCAGAGGCGATTTTACAGCATCCAGAGTTGAGAGTGCTTGAGGACAAGCAATTTCAGGGAGGGCGGACTGTCATGTCCCCATCCTAGTCGACCGCGGTACGGTATTGAGGGATTATGTATCATTCGATCCTCGTAGGCTGACAGGAGTGTTCAGAGGATCATTTTTGGCAATTGCTCGGTGTTGGTTAGCTCCAGAATTGCAGTGTGTCAGGTTGGGCCTTCGCAGAATCTTCCAGAGAGCTTTTTCAGAGAACTTTCTATTTTTAGAAAGTTAGGTCAGACGGAAGCTGCTATTTCGGGCAGGGCACCTGGTGCAGTTATTCAGCTCAGAGTCGACCCAGTTCAGTAGTTGCTTGATTTGACGGAGAAATAAGGAGTAATTACTGAATTATTAAATATTTAATAATTTGACTTTATAATAAAGTCACTTTATTGAAATATTAAAATATTTAATTATTTGGCTAAGTTATAAAGTATTTAATTATACTTTATATTATATTATCAAAATGTGAATGAGTATTTAATGCTCATTAAAAGTGGACGCCAATAATTAAATCAATTCTCCTAAGTCCTAAAGTGAAAATTAAATCATTTATTTAAATGATTATTTTAATGGAGAATTAGGTCGAACTTTTCAAAGGAGAATATATTGTTCTTCCCAAGGCAAAATCGAACTATCTTGTTTATTATTCAATTTTGTCTACTGAGCATCTGAGCTTTGGAGTTTGCAAACCCTAGGGTTTCTGGCGAACATCGTTTCTGGAGAACGTAACCTCTTCAGAGATCAGGCATACTGAGGCTGTGAGATACCAGCTGAAGATTGCACTTGGTGATTTCATCCAGAAGTCACAGATTGAGCTTAATCATTTAATCAGACAGAGATTCATCAGTATTCAGCAGAGATCATTCATCTTCCATCAGAGGCGACTTCATTCATTTCCACACATCCGAGTTCAGGCACAAATTTCAAGAAATCGTACTTGCATTTATTGCTGCAGGCTGGCCGTACTGTACCAGCAGGCCATACATCTGTACTTCAAGCCGTACTTGTCAAGTTCCTGAGGAAACGCCTTCCTTCATCTGTTTCTGGTGTCTGGACATTGGGCGCCATGATTTACTGAGGGTGTGCATTGTCTATCGAGTCAGAGATCATTCTTTCATTGGCCGTACCATCTCATTTATTGCTGCAGCCGCCACCTACAGAAAAACCAAGTTTTTCATTAATAATTTCTCTGTCTTTCATCTCTGGCTTCATCTATGTTATTGTAATTGCTCTGGACATTGAATATATTGAGTCGCCTATCTTATTTGAGCATAAATTGCCAGTTTGGAATTTATTTAGATTTTATATGAATTTCTAAGCAAAATCGCATTTTTACATTATTGTCAAAAAACCTTCAAAATCACAAAAACACCAAAAATTGCAAAAACGACAAAAAAATCAATTAGGGTTTGAACAGAGAACCATAGGAGTTAGACAAGGTCACAACATCAAAATCACTCGGAGGAGTCAATCAACACCAAACTAGCTATTTTTTAGCCATGATAAATTTAGCTACAACTAATTTTAGTTGTCATTTTTTCTTGGGAGACAGCTATTTCAAGGTGATCTTCTAGAAGATCTACTAAGAGATGTTTTATTTTTAGATGACCTTCTAGAAGACCTACTTGTTGTAGCCTATGTTCTTATTGAAAATCTATTTTGAAGATTTCTTATTTTAATTGATGTATTTATGAATGAATTGATAATTCAGGCTTCGCTTGATTTACAAGTGAACTATTCTTAACATAGGGTCCATAGTTGCTTTACATTGTTTTGATATAGAATATTATCTAATACAAGTGATGGAATTGGAATTTTATGCCTACTTGCTATTGAGATTTTTGTTCAAGCTCACTTATTTGTTCTTGTGATTTTGTGAGTTGAATAGTTATTGCAGACTTCATATTGCTATAGTTGTTGGTTTGGGCTTTGTGGCCTTTTATACAAATCTTGGTATTCGATTCATAATATCTTGTGTTTTTTCCAATTCAAGCTTGGTGTCGTACTCATGTTTTCTAGTCTCTACTTTTAGCTGGAAAGAGTGACTATTTAATAGCTATTTAGATTGTTTGCTTTCAAGATAAAAAACAAAAAAACCTCTCATATTGAGTAGAAGTGCTGATATGCCTTGTGCCCTTGCCCAAGAACTAAAAAGATGGGCAATTTCTTTAGATTTTTTACAATACATGCTCAAAACCCAGAGATTTAACTTGTACATATTGTAATAAGCTAGAGATCATTTCTTTAGGTTCTAGGCTTTAGTTTGACTTTAAGTTAAAAGGGAGTTTCCTCTTCTAATTTGAAGAAAATTTTATCATTACATGTTCCATTTTGTATTATCTTGCTAACATGTCTTAATGGAACTCCATCTTTATGAATCTTAGGTACACCATATATCCTCCAAGTGATTTATTTATCAGGGCAAGATGTTTCTTCACACTATCTTTAAGTGAAGCTTAGGCAATTTCTTTCTTCATTCTCCTCATGATCAAGATCACAAAGTTCTAATCAAATTTTTTATAACTTACACTACTTGTCAAATGGTTTACCATCTTCACCTCATAGTCAACCTTGTTCATAACCACCATGGCATTCCCTTTATCATCTTTAATAATAACAATAGTGTTATTCTCATTTAGTTTCTTTGTAGTTGTCCACTCATCTTGGGGATGTTGCACTTGGGTAGTTAACCACGCCTAAGAGCAACAACATGGTGTTGTCTTATCTCTTCCACCACTTCATTCAATAAGAAACTAATTACATTCTCTATTTCAAATATTAAATCCTCCTTAGGGATAAATCTAGAGGTGATAGAAAAACCTACTCATGTCTTTAAAATACTAAAGTGGGCCCTATAAAGGGCATGGTCTGAAAGGTTGACCACCAGCTTATCTTCGCAATCTTCTATTTTATTGAGGGACACCACTCCATCTACTTTCTCTATACCATGGTAATTTAAATTGTTCAAAGGAGGGCATGTTGTCCACTAGCGACATCACCAATCAATGACACCTCCAAGCTGGTGGTAGAAAGAGAAGGGAAACCAATACCATTGCCCCTATTATTAATCAATCTCTCACCTACTTCAACCATGTTAGGGACCATGACAATTATCTAAATTCAAACCCCAAGGGGAAATTAGTCCACTCAAAATATTTCCACACCCCTTATTCTCAACCAAACTATCTCCAAGCCCAACAATCAAAATGCTAGATGAAGAATTACCATTAGCAAATCATATATACAACTAGAGTTATCTATAAATGGAGTTCTAGTGTGCAATTATAAAATATCTTTTTCATCCCATTAATGGATTATGTGGTGTGATCCAAAATGTTGATTCATAAATCTCCTTCTCAATTGTCACCCAGAAATTTGTTTCCATTTCATACACTCATTTATGTACAAGGTGAAGGGTATAATGCTCTTGTCCTTTATCTGGCCAAATTTGTCTCTAAGGTTCTAGAGTTTCCATATGACCTGAAACCAACAATTCTTGAGGAATCTACAATTTCTTCTAATAGCATATGGTTTTCAGGGTGGATCTTTTAACTACCATTCACACATAAGGATTTGGATATTGGTATATTTTGTCCTTGGATTTTATGTCATTCATATCATCTTGTTCCAGATTTGTTTAATTTATTGAAATTCTGCTAAAGTTTGTTCTGGATATCATTGAAATATATCCAGAGTTCATCCACGTCCCTAAACATGGATATTTAAAGATTAATTCTATTGATATGAATGATGCTTATATACATTTCTGTCCTAACTATTGATAGTTTTGCTACTTTTAGGAATATTGTATCCTTGACTGGTATGAAGAATTTAAGAAAAGAAGCATTCAAATTTTATAAAAGAAAAAAACTCTAAAGGCATTTTCGTAATTAAAAAAATATACATTTGTACAAATAGATATGAGAAAAAAACAAAAAGAATAAAAGCTTAGGCCAGAAAGATGTAAGCAAACATGACAAGAGACCTGAATACCATCAAGTACAAGTAGACGATGTGGCAGTGAGCACCATCTCTGGAAACTTGACTGAATTGCAATAGAGTCCATGTGCCAGAAGCTTTTAGGAAGCTTAATTACTCCAATGGCTTCAGTGGCCTCAACTGATTCTACCCCAGCCAATTTCTGCATCACCAAAGGACTTACACGCACAATGCGTCTAGAAGGCTCTACTAAGCCCACCGGTACATCAGCACCATCTTGTATAAATAGATAGTCCACTACAGGTTTGGCTTCCTTTGCTTGCAAAAATTCAGATATTTCCCTTAACAAAAAAGACATCCACTTCTCAAAATATAATTCATTTACCCTTATCACATAGAAAACAATGAAAAATAATTTGAGCTTAATCTTTAGAGCTTAGCCTCCAAATATATGTAACTCTAACAGAAATAAACTGTACCATAATTAAAAAGAAGTTACAGAGTAATGTGACAAGGTCATACCAGATTAGCTAAGCCATATTTCGCTGTAAAGAAAAGATGAAACATGGACATTCAATTTTTCAAAAGCATAAGCACAAAAAAAGAGTCATTAAAGTTATATGCACTAATGGCCACTCTTTTAAAAAAGCACTCTGTCGGCAGACTGGGATCAATATAGGCCAATAATAATTAATAAAGAAATAGAAATAATACAGAAGTAAATAACTGAAATGAAATCACAGAATGCAGAGATATCAACACATTACACAAGAACTTACATGGGGAAACCCTTAGGTTAAAAACCCCACAAAGCATCATTCTTAATATGAGAAAACTTACAATG